>MU279075.1:0-225259 GCA_022385715.1 Xylaria cubensis | reverse complement strand
CAAAAATTAAAATATATAGTTTAAAACTATAAAAATAAAAAAAAAAATATTATATTTATTTAATTATTTATAATTTAAAAAATAAACTAAAAACTTATTTTTATTTTAAAACTTTTATTAATTTAATTATATAAAATATAAAATAAATCTTATAATATAACTTAAGCATATATTTAATTAATTAATAAACTTATTTATATAATATATATAAAACTATTTAAAAAAATTATATATAAATATTTAAAAAAAACCTTTTTTTAAATTATATAACTATTATATAATTTAATAAAGTTTAAATTATATTAATTTAAAACTTATTAAATATATTATAAAAATAAATTAAGCATATAAATTTTATTATATAATTTATGCTTGTTTTATATAAAAAAAAGCAGTAAAACGTTTAAAATTATAGCTTTATAAATAAATAATATATTTAGTTTTATAATACTAGCGTTTTTTTAAAAAAAACAAAAATAGTTTAATTTAGCTAGCTTTTATATAAAACCTAAAAATATTTTAATACTAAAAAAAGCTTTAAAGTTTAATAAAAAACAAATTAAATAATTAAACAATAATAATATTTAATTTATATAAAAAAAGCAAACTAAACAACTTTATATAATTAATCTTAAAGTATTAAATATTGCTTAAAAATATATTATTTAATATGTTTATAAAATATATATTATATTTATTTACTAACTAAAAATAACATATAATCTTTTTATTATAGCTTAAATTAAAGAACTAATAATAAAAAATATAAAAAAACTTAATATATAAATATAATAACAAATAAATAATTTAAACTAAAAATTATATTATATTTTTTTTAACTTTTTTTATATAAAACTTTTTATTTTTATAAATAAATCTTTTATTAATAATAAAAATATAACTTTATAACTAAGTTTTATAATAATATTAAATATAAAGTTTTATATAAAAAATAAATTTATTATATAAAATAATATTATATATTAAAGTTTAATAAAATATAAATAAATAATTAAAAATGTATTAATTAATAAGTTATATAATATAATAATTAAATTTAATTTAGTTATTATGTTAAATATAACTATATAAAAGATTTTTAAATAATTAAATATTATAGCTATTTTAATAATTATTTATTTAAATTTAAAATTTTTATATAAATATTTAATTAAGCTAAATATTATTTAAAAAAAATAATTAATAATAAATATTATATTAATATAAAAAGCATATAAAAATTATAAAATTTTAAAAATATAATAAATTAATAAATAAAATAACTTAATTAATATTTATATAAAAAAAACTTTAAATTAAATATTTAAACGTTTAATTTTAATTAATAAATTAATTATATAAATAAAAGCATATATAAAATAAAAAACTAGTTTACTTTAAAAATTAAAAATTATTTATTATATAATATTAAAATATAAATAAATATATTATATAATAAATAAATATTAGCTAAAGATTATTTATATAGCTAAATATTATAATTTTAAAAAATAAATATTATAAAAAAAAAAAAAACTATTATATAAAAACGCAAATTTAAATTTATTTATTTATTAAAAATAAAACAATATAAATTATATTTATATAATTATTTTTATTATATATAAACGTTTTTTTTTGCTTATTTATTATTATTATTTTTATTATTTAATTTTTTTTTTTTTTTATTATTATTTTTTTTTTATTAATATTTATTATTTTTTTATTTTTATTATTATTATTTTTATTAAATAAACTTAAATCGTTATTATTAAATAAGTTTAAAAAAAAAAACTAATTATTAAAATAATAAATATATTAAATAATATATAATTAATATATATAAGCTAAATATGCTTTATTAAAAAGGTTATTACTTAATATATAATACTTTTAAAAAAAAACATACTTAGCTTAAATATTTTTATATTTATTTATATAAAGCGTTATAATAAAACTATTATATATATAAATAAATATAGCTTAAAAATATTTATTTTATTAAACAAAGTTTATAAATATATTATTTTAATTATAATAAAAAAGCTAAATATTTATATTTTAAATATTAAAAGTATAAATGTAGCGCTTTTTATCTTTTATATATATAAATTAATAAATATTTATATAAAAATAAATAATAAAAAATATATATAAAACAAAGCATTTTTTATATTATTTAATAAACATTAAAACGTTAGCATTATAGCTATAATTAATTATACGCGCTATTTTAGCTAATAATAATAATAAAACTTTAAAAAAGGTATTAATATATACTTTATTAATAATAATAAAAAGTAAACGTTATAATATATATAAATATATATATATAAGTATATATTTTTATATAAAAAGTTAGCAATTTAAATATAAAAGGATAAGTATAAACTTAATAATTTAAAATACGTATAAAAAAAAGAAAAAAAAGGAAAGATAGCAGCAGTAATAAAAAAGGTAATTATATAAAAGCAGAATTTATTTTTTAATAAAATTATATATAAAAGTTAGCTTATTATTTAATAGATTAAGCAAACTGTTATACGTATAAGTAAGCAGCAGTAGTAATAATATAGCGGCAGTATTTTTATTATTACTAAAAAAAAAAAAGGAAAAAAAAAAAAGCATTATATAAAAGCTAGCTTATAAGATTTAAACCGTACAAGTAATAATATACATGCTTTCTTTAACAGGTACGTACGGGCAAGAACTAGACCCCTAGGACTAACTAAACGATCTTATTAGCTGGCCTTATTCTGCATACAAAGCTATTTTAATCTGCAGCCTTTTAACCTATAACTTCGTACGGAAGGAAGGTATGTAGATTGAACTGCACTTCCGTCTGTTTAATCCTTTTGTTATCGTACGGGATTGCAAGGAGATATTAGGTATTGCCTGGCAGAAAAGAAAAGACTGCCAGTGTTGGAATATACCTGCAAATGTACGAAGGGCAGTGGCCAACCAGTAGGTGGGCCACTTAACCTTCGTACACTTGAGCCACGCGTGGCACACGCAGTGGCAGTGCAGGTCACGTGACGTGGCCACGCACACATATCTGTATTTCCTATCCCGCGATGTTTCCGTACGATAGTTAATCAATCATCAAGAACCAGAATCAGTACTTTGTTTTACGCGTTTGTTTTGCTTCGTATTTATACGTATAAAGCCCATTCAACACCTTCAATATTACTACTTTTTTTTTTTTTTCTTATATGGTGATGTTTCTTTTTGAACCTGTTTCAGTTGCTTGTATAAAAGATGTTGAACTATGCACAAAAGACAGGTGCTGCATTGACCCGCAACTCTGTGGCAGAGATATGCGGAGAACAACAAACAGCTTGAGTGAAGACCATATTGTGTGTGAGTTGATGTGGCAAGGGCTTGTGTTTATTCTATCTGATTATTTCTTTTTGGGTCTAAAAGCGTCTTCACCTTACAGACAGCCGAGTAATAAATGCCGGGCTTCTTAGGTATCTATCGGTCCTTGCCATATAACTAGAATACTTGCCTACTGCTTCCTTAGTCTTAATTTTGCATATGCTGCCATTTCTATTCCACTTGCACCTCGCATAAAGTCTGTGTTCCCAAGCCCACAAACAAAGTTAATTCATCACGAAACACAAACACAAACCAAACCCATCAACCCTTGCTACAGTCTCACCAAATCTCGTCTAAACTATGAATCGTCTTTGTCAATCCTCCTATGGCAAACTAGAAGCTGTCATCAACATAGCCGGCTACAATGGAAATGCTCAACGCCAGCTTGTGCACTTCTATCGAGAACAGACGACGGGTCAGTGGTCTGCCTGCGCGGTCGTCTCCAGTAACGCCGAATCTGGCGGTTCGATTATCCAGAGTAGTTCGAAGAACCATCCCGATCAAAAGCACGGGAATTTCGAGGTCATCGTTATTGAAGATGGCGGCGTCCTGCAGCATTACACGCGCGATAACACTGTTCCAGTCGACAACGGCGTGTTTGCCTGGCGGCTTTCGGCAACCGTAACTGCTGCTTCCGGCTCAACACCTCCTATCAGCGGTACTTTATCTTCCACCTCTTCCTCCTTTTTCTAATATACATGTAGCAACAGTCTATATTGCTTAAGTAATCTTTGGCACCGGATATCTACTTACTAAACTTAAGCCTCTCAGTCATATTCTCAAGTAGCATCGCTAACGTAACCTATGATTAGCTGTCCATGCAGCTCCTTTATTTCAAAGTCAATTGTCTATGGATAAAAGCTCCGACGGAACTACCCTCGAAACCGTGGTTATTGACAGACACCGGAGGGCGATACATTACCGTTGCGCACAATATGGAACAGGAAACAACTCGGTTGAACGTCAAAATCGTTGGTGTGAAGGACGGGTAATCACCGACTGGGCTACAGGTCCTGCATCTATCTACCAGACTTCTCCGAAGGCGTTGATTGCGATTGTTCCTAGTGAAGACGGTGTCAACGAATATCACTTCGCATCTGACACTTGGAGCCTCGTCCGCAAGGTGACAGCCAACGGTGATCCCGGCTGTCTGTACACTAGAGACGGCAAATTAAAAGTCCTCCTCCGTATAAAACACGAAATCTATGGAATGCAACACCACTTCAACGGTTCTACGATAATCTGGAAGATTACTCCGGCGCTCTCGGCCTCTTTCGGCCGAATCAGTCATACTCCATACCACAGAGTCCTCGCTACAAACCCGATTACAGTCATTTCCCAGTCCAACGACTCTCACGATATCGAGGCCATTGTTTTCCACCCCTGTGGTATGGGCCCGCAGGATGCGTGGATGGTACTACAATGGAGTTGCCTCCCCGGAACCGGAGAATGGGTTGTACGCAACGTTGTGCTTCCACATGTAATTGGGATGCCGCTGTGAGGAGTGGGTTGTAATATTTATTTTGGGGGGCTGACCATCGTGCCTCTCTGCTTAGATAAGGATGTCACTCACTAGGTCTTAGATTACAGGAGAAACCTAAAATAATCCTCTAAACATCTTGTTATCCACGAAGCAAGACCATACACGAGAATGCTTCTTTTCTGGTCAAGCAGTTAAATAGAAAACCCAACTCCGAAGCCTCTCTTTTCTAACGATCTTAGTCGTCTCGTGACTGTCCTTATTTGCAAGCAGCAATTACAATCGACACTCTTCACCAGCGACCTCTGGCCCACAAACCCCATAAGACTATTAAACATATCCTAAGATTGGAAACTCCACCTGATTGTTCGGCCCTTGAATTCCATTGACTTCCGATCGGTTTATGCTCTTTGACTGCCGTTCAATATGAAGGGTGCTAGTAATCCAGAGGCAAATATTCTTGTAAGCCACCTCGTTTTTCCCTGTTGTCATTCTTCTGGAAGCCTCTGTTCCCCCAACTCTAAGCTTCATGTCATATTTGAAAATTACTCTGCATTCGGTATAATTTCAGATCCTAGATTATCTTCTCGAGCTTTGTTGGTTATATGCGTGCAAAATCTGAATAGTTATGAGTTAGCGATAACTCATTTATCTGGCTTTGTTGATAAAACAGACACCGTGCCTCTACGTGATGCTGTCAGGATGAAATATTAATCCAATGTCTATAAAATCTAAATTCCTCAAATAAACGCTGAGTTGGATTGAACATGTTTTTGTACCAGTGGTTCCGTAGTTTACAGGAAGGTCCTGGGTATTATCATCTATTGCCAGATTTCAATGAAGTCCTGGACGTGTTCAAGCTGCACACGCATAATGCAGTGTTCATTTCACGGGATCTTCTTGTAGGTGCTTGTATTATTAACTCTAAATATATTAGATCAAATATCTGCACAAAATGTGTTGCTCGCATAATAGGTACATTTCTTTCTTTCCTTACACGTCTCTGCATCACCTGCTTGCAGGCTACCCATTATGAATATCACTTTGATGTTTCTGCGGCGGGGTACCCTTTGTGTTGTCACGAAAGTCCAGATGCACTTCTTGTAACTTCCTCGAGAATGTGTGTATATCTGAGTCACTAGATCAATATGTGCAAGAAACAAATAGATCCTCGACTTCCATTGTACCGTGCTTCTTCTCAGTAATACAGTAATTATGATGGTCAACATCGAGAAGTCTCGGACCATCCCATACCATTCCGGCCAATGATGCGCGTTACATCCTCAGCAGTCCGCCTGTTACTCGGGGCGACAGCAAGCTTCACGATGATGGGAAGGGATTTGAGCCAATGCGGCCTAATTTCCAATAGTTAATAGCCTTATTGATAGCCTCATTAGCTTGTTATTCACTGACAGCCTAGTAATAGAAGTTATAAATGGCAGCTGCACAATTGACCTAGGTTTAGAAGACACTCACTCCCCTCTCCCTCTCCCTCTTCTTCTTCTTATTTCAACTTATATTCCTTGTAAGGACTAACCACCAAGCCCTTCTCTTCCTCCCACAACAATTTTCCCATTACGTATCCAGTCAGCTTAGTCTACTGAATGCTTCTTCATGAAAACTCATACTGATCACTTGGCTTTCTTACTATTTTCTCTTGTGTTGTTCAACTTCATCTTGGCATCCGCGCAAGATATTGAAGTAACCTCCAAGGTTCCGCCAAACGCTCTAAATATATCGCACCTGAACCCCCTCACAGAACGTTCTTCTTCGGCATCATGGCTCCCAAGAAACGAGGCAATAACAGCCGCGCCGCTGACCAAGGCCAAGGAAATCGAGGTAGATATTCCAGTCCTATAAAGGTATCAACTTGGGTGCAAGTCTCTAATTTATGTAATTACAAGTCACCAATAGTAACTCAGCTCAACGCAAGCCTTCAAGCTCTTCAAATCAAGGACTACCCTCGCTTCGCCCTACAGGTATGTTTCTTATCAACCCGACTCTTTGCCTAAGACTTCTATTGAATGCAACCTCCAAACATCAATTTCTATACTTTCTAACAGCCAATTGTTCGGAAATAGGAAATCCCATTGGTCAAAACGCGACCTCTATATTTGAGGTTCCCGTTGCAAATAACGTGTTCGGGATGCAGGAGATGGTGCATCCTGCTCATGGGTTGCAAGCTGCACCTTATACAAACAATACCGCGTACGGTTATGCTCCAGTACCTCAATGGCCACCACCAGGTGGGATTTCCGAGAGCGAATACATCCGTTTATTCCGTTCATATATCCCTCCTCCACCTATTCCTGGACGTGTGGGCCAGATTTACGGTGACGCTCGCGACTATTTGCCGCGTAGACAGCAAGAAATCCTCGCAAGCCAGAGAAGTTTACGAGACAGTCAATCCATTCAATCCGGCAGAGGCCCAGTCAATCCTTCACAGCACACTTTCGACTTTAATGGTGGTCATTTAGGCGGCCGCCTTCAAGACGGACATTCCATTGACCATCGTCTGGGCCCAAATCCATTCAACTCAGGAACAATTAACGGTATTGCTCGACCCCAGGCAATACCCAACCCGTCCACTACACGATCAGGTCCTAAGGCGGGCCTGTTCCCCCCCACGGCCCGTCCAAACCACCTCATCAACGAGATTTCAGACACACCAACACCTAGAGGACGAGCTAATCACGATAGGGCTGGCACATCCCAGCTTTCGAAGATCCAAAAGGCTCGGAAATTTAGCGACCGAGACTCAAACCCACCTACCCCTAGCTTTAAGCGCGGTCGAGTGATTGAGGATATCACTGATCAAGAAGAGGGAGAAAATCCTTCGCAAGCGTTAGTGGCCTATAATAGGAGCTCTTCCAATGACGCCGTTTCGCATTCCTCTCCACATGATCTCATTTCCGGAGCTGGTTCACACTGGTTCAAGCCTGACGTGGTAAACTCGACTACAAGGAACTCTGCGCCTTTCTTGTCTGATCCTTTTACGGGGTTTAATAATAATGGGGATACGGTCGAGCCTCCCATCATGGCGCCACCACGTCGCGGTATTATCATGGCTGATAACTACAACATCTTCAACTCTTCCCTAATGGGTCGAGTGGCAGCAGAATGCGAAAACGGCCCGTATATGAATACGCCGAGCGCGATCGCAACGTACCATCAGTTGGCAATGGCCGACGATCTTTTTTATGATGGCATCTGGAAAGGGATGTTCAAGGTTAACGGGTCATACATTATCCAGTATAACAATCCTGGCCCACGCCGCCCCGAAGTCCCGGAGCCGCAGCGAAACGACCGCCGCTTGCTCATGGCCCGTATCCAGAAAGATGGACAAATGTGCTGGCACTCGGTCATTAATGGAAACGTTCTCATACCTGCAGCCAACGAGATGGAGGATGGTTCCGCCGAGCATCAAAACACGATGGATCTGATGAATTATTTTTATGCTCGTGTCCCCTGCTATCCGAGTATTGATCGATACGCTGAACTCGTTGCCCCCCTGCATATTGATCGGTCCCGTGAATCCATCGACGAGAACGAGGCTATTGTCGGCATGGCCCCGGGATCTGATACAGCCACCGCCGCTCTCCGCCTTGCTACGCCAGCTGAGGTATCCTCGGCCGAGGCAGCAGCAGCGCTTCGTTACATTCCTTCTGTCGGTTACGATAATCCGCCCCCCGTGGCTACACAGACGCCTGCTGCTCCGGTTGACTCCTTTAGCGTCGGAATGCCCTCAAATGTGCCTACTGCGCTGCTTCCACCTGGCGGTACTAGCATGACCTCGAGTGCGATAGGTTCTAATCTCGGTGATCTCGGTTTGTTCCCGGATCTAGGCACAGTCCCAAGTGCGTCTATTGCTCCGCCTCCTTTTGTAAATTCTGGATGGTCGGACCCTAGCGGCAATGGTCTGTTCCCGGATCTGGGTATAACCCCAAATGCTCCTACCACATCTGGTGCATCGTTTCCCTTCAACAGCACTCACATGGCCCAGGATACCATAGGTCTTGATATGGCTACCCTTAGTGCATATAACGACCAGCCTCTGATCCCAAATAACCCATCTATGTCCGTCGAGATGCATCCGTTTGAGGACCCCTATACACGATTTCGTACGGCAAATTCCTCTCATATAACATACCCCGGAACTTCCCAGAATCTGGGTGCAATCCCAACTTCAGCAGACACGGTCCCTAACGTGCTTACACATAGCGATGCATTTAATGATGTACTAATCGCTACAGCCACTGTACCCACATCGGCAGCTCAACTCCCTGTCGCTAACGCCGGTACAATTTCAGCAGATCCTTTCCCCGAATATGTGATGCCGAGCTCTGATCTGGGCCTGGATGCAGACGCCATGATGTTTGCAGCTTCTCTTGATCCTGATGGCGGTAGAGGGAACTTGGCTGCTAATCCCAGAACCGACAATGCTGGTTCGGATCTCCCTATGCATGCTTGGCTGAAATCTGACCGCCGCTCCCCTGGAAGCATCAGCTTGGAAAATGACGAGGATCTATTTTCTAGGTTCATCGATCCTAACAACCTCGGTGGCGCTACATCTGCCACGGCTGGTGACAATATAGCTGGCAATGAGCAGTCCGCCGGTAACGACCAACTAATCGATGGGGTTCTATTTTCGAACGGTGCAATTGCAGATGAAAATTCAGATGGATGTACAGATACGCAATCCTCTGAGTTTCCAAGCGAGGACTTAGTTGAAACCACAAATGAGGAAATAGATGAAGATGAACAACTGGAAGAGATCGACGGGGTGAGATTCAGATGATATTTGAACAAAGCCACGTTCATATTTTTGATAGTTCTGAAGGTATGTAACAGTATTTCCCTCCATTTGTACCGTCGCCCTACATATTCTAGTCAAGCTAATAAAATCTCAAAAGCAGTCTTTTCCCTATCTATGATCACTATATTATCCACCAACCGTCTCATCTGGTTCCCACACCTAACAAATTCCTTGGCCCTGCTCGATTTGGCTTTGTAACAACACCAGAACAGTTCTCGACACCGTTTTCTTTCTCTACTGTCTTATGGTCAAGATTTTCATTTAGTTAACTCTGCTCGCACCAGATATTGCCCGATAACTTTGAGACCCGATCACATACACAGGAATTCAGAGTTCGCGGTTTTGATTTCACTTCCGCGCAGGTCATCATGTGCCGAAGCTGCGACCGCAATAACATCTCACCTTTCCGCTGCTTTCTGCTCTTCAATGCAACAGCTAGACGAAGTCTCGTGTCTCCGCGACCCGGACATGCAGACACAAAATTTCATTGATGAACTGGCTTTTCCTGCTGCTGATACACATCGTCTTGCTCTACAACATCTGGCAGAAAGTTCTTTACCGGCATTCTCTTCACAAATCCGTTAGACTTTGCCGTTTGATTTTCTCTCGTGGACTATGTGACACGTGCCCCTACCAGATAACGCGATGAATCGACGATTTATTGGTCTTCTCTGCATCAAGTGGGTTGAGCCTAACACGACAATTCAAACGACGAAGGTTCTCTGACTGCGTTACTGTTCTATAGCTGGTTGCTAGATGAAGCTTTACTGATAAATTGTATAAAACGCTGTAAATGCTGCCAGTTTCGTGTGTTTCTAATGAGTCTCGTGATGTCTCTTAGCTATTTTAGAATTTCGAACGCCATTCTCTTTATCCGCAAGGCCAAAGGTGGAAAAATATGCTAATTCTGAGAATTCATTCATCTAAAACTGAGAAACATTGTATTACCTTCTTAATCAGAATTGTTGATGATATGTCTACAGACTCGCAAATCCAATATTAATTTATCTAGTTTAAAGGAAGAGAGGCTTCCGAAATTACACGAGTGCCGAGCTTTTAGTACCACCGAGTGGAATCCGTGGTATTATAGGATCTCACTCTTGCAGTCAAAGTTTAGCTAATTAGACACGGTCCCCCTAGTATCGTTTTGTGATTCCGATTCTGCGATGTTAGAAGTCATCTTTTGGTGCAGCGTATAAAAATCATAGAATTCGGACAACGTGTAGGAACACAATCGTAAACCATGATTTCTTGATCCAGGTTTGACGATAATAAAAGACGGCTTAAAGCTCCAAATCAAGCTCATATAGAATTGCTCACGTTGCACGGCAAACGCTGAAGTTTCACCAGACAGCGCAGAGTTGACTCAATTGTACCACAGTGAGTACTCGTGAAGTGAGCTCTGATATTCAATCTACCACAGTTGGCTCCCATTTCGCTCACGTATAATGCAAAGGATGATATCCAGTGCGATACAGTACGAAGCAAGAATATATCTAAGCTTGCATACTGTATTGCATACTCTCCTTGGCATCAAACGACGGGAATAAGGCTACAACATCCAGTCGCTCGGCCGTAAAGTAGCTGTTGCTGCACGTCAGCAACAGCAATAGTTCGTGATATGTATCAATGCTCAAATCAATACTTACGCGTTTCATGCAAGACAACGCATACACACACACACACACACACGTGCGGATGGCTCGGTCGAAACTCAACAATTGAGCTAATGCGACCCGTCGATCGCGGCACGAATATAAGTAAGCGTCAGCGCGGAGTGAGTGAGTGCATGACAAACAAAGGGCGGCAATACATCAAAGAAGGGCGGCGGATAATCATGTTTTCGTCTCCCATCTTCTTATTATAACTTCCTTCTGTACGATTGACAAGCTTTTAATTCGTTTTTTAGTCCCCCTTGCTAACCGCTAATTATAACCTAGCGAGGGACCCAGCTGGCCGGAGACGGTAGGGGGAATTCCACACCGCTAGACCGACGTCGTATGACCAAGTCTATCTACGACTACTCTAAGGCGGCAACATCGTTACAATGGTTTTCAAGCTAGCATTCGTGAGTTTCAATACCTCATCCTCTACATCTTAGGTTTCGGCTACCCATGGTGTCAAGAATGTAAGCAAACTAGATAATCAGATACTAATTGGGAATTACATAGAGTGTTGTCGCTTTGACACTACTACTCCCTTTTCTCTACGAACGCGGTCAGGTGTTGTCAACATTGTTCTGGAAGAATGCGCCCAGTCGGCTAGTCAAGGTTAACGCCTTCGCGTCGCACGAGATCAAGTTCGCCGATCGCATACGTAGCTGTGAGGATGCGCTGATTGTCGAATCAGAAGGCCTCGCCATTCTCGGCTGTGACCCTGGTCGTGAGAGATGGAATACCGTAATGGTAAATATCTAGCACTTTGTTGATTCAGACGAGCTGTCATGTCTCGACTGCATGCATGTGTTTTCCCCTCGCTGACAATCAATTAATCTTAGGGCATATTCCTTCCTGAGCCCGTTGAAAGTGGTGGACTGTACATATTCGACTATAAAGACAAGAGTGCATCGGAAGACGAAGCGCTCAAGAAGTTCAAATTTGTCGATTTCAAGTTTCAGTCCGATTTTCACACGCTGGGTTTGGCTTATGATGAGTCTACGTCAACTCTGTTCGTCGCTAGCCATCGTCATGATTTCCCGGCTGTGGAGATGTTCAAGCTGGACTTAAAGGCGTACACGGCGACACATCTGCGCTCCATCCAGCATCCGCTCATCCACGGACCGAACTCTATCGTATTGATAAACGATCACGAATTCTTCGTCACCAACAATAATCGTTTCCTGATCCGAGACAATCCTATTCTAAACAAAATAGAGACCAATCTCGGCTTACCGGGCGGCACTATCGTCCACGTCGACATTTCCCCCGTGCTCAAGGACCCGAAGGCTACGGTGCAGGCCAACGTTATGAAACGTCTTGCCTTCCCGAACGGCATCGAACTGCTAAACGACACAACAGCCGCCGTCGCATCGTCAGGCAAGGCGAAAGTATACTTCTTTTCCATTAGCAGGCCAGAGAGCGAGGAGACCGGGTCGCCAAGCGTGCCGGCGTTTACGCTCGCGTCGGAGCTCAGTTTGCCATTTGGTCCAGACAACCTCTCGGTCTCCAAGGACGGCGCACTCATGATCGCGGGGCACCCACACATACCGAGTCTTGGCAAGTTCGCCGAGACGCGACACGTCTGTAACTCGCCGGCCGAGCTGGCGAAGGCGGACGCGTCTATGCAAGAGACATGCAGGACGTTTGCGGCGCCGTCCTGGGCGGCTAGGTGGACGGAAGGCGGTGGACTCGAGACCTTATACGTCGACGTGGAATATCCATCGAGTGCCACGGTCGCGCGGGACTCGGACAGGAAGATTGGCATAATATCCGGCTTATACGCTAAGGGTATTCTTGTATGGAGGGAGTGAATATCGCATAACCCCTTCGGAAGAGAGTTTGGTGCTGGTCCCGGGAGCTCCCGCTAATGTGCATCTCAGTTGCTTAGAGCTATAAATTTACTGCATCTTCAAGGCGATGGTGGCAAATCTGGTTACGGAACATACTCAGTGGTTCATATTGGAGCCAAAAGCTTCCGTTTGATTCTGGTAGTTGTATGTGCATGTTGGCAGGCATAGCCCAAAAGTCAAGTATATACAAGAATGAATAGAGTGCAGACATTCCCAATCAAAGTTAAAACGAGCGTCATTGTCAGATCCTCGGTGACAGTATTCCCCGTACACATCTTCCAACCCCTCACGTCTCCGTGCGCGGCGTTCGTTCGAGATCAATATCAAGGACGTTCGTTTCGCTAGATCTACTGGCACTGGGACCAGTAGTCACCGGTCTTTACGCAAGTGTACGGCGCCTGGCAAACCGTCGGCCCCGTGTAACCGATGCCTCCACACCTGTAACTGGTTAGCAAAAGATGTTCTGTTCCAAGGGGATACCGCACTGGGTACGAAAAACCATGTCCCCAGTCACAATAGCCATTTTCAAGGAGAGAGGAAGTCATACTGGCCCCATTGTGCGACACCAGTCCCCGTGCTCGTTGGCTTCGTCGTTGTGCTGGTGACCAAAGTCGTCGTCTTGGTCGGCGTACCTGTGGTGGTGGGGGCGCTGCCGCCGCTGCCGCTGAGCGAGGCGCGGACGCTTGCGAGGAAGCCGTTGTTGGTGTAGAGCTGGCTCATGTCCCACATCATGACGCCGCCGAAGCTCGAGTACTTAGACTTGGTGTCCGCGATGATGTTGCCGAGGGTCGCGGCGTCGACGTAGCCGCCGCCGGCACCAGTGTTGGCGGGCACGCCGATGAGGACCTTGACGTTGGGGTTCTTGCTGGTCTGGTGCGCCCAGGTGTCCCAGACGTTGAAGTTCCACGCGTTGGGGTTGGAGAAGTTGATCACGCCGCACCAGTTGTTGTAGAATTGGATGTTGATCCAGTCGAAGAAGATGGCGCCGTTCAGCATGTCGTTCATCGCCGCGTCGGGGTACACGCACTGGGGCGCCGCCGAAAGGTAGTACTTCTTGCTCTTGTCAGCATCCATGAGCGAGCGTAGCTGCGCGGCAAAGGGCACGAAGTTCTGCGTGCTGGACTCGAAGTCGAAGTCGAAACCGTCGACCACGGCGGAGCCGAAGGGTCGGTTGGCGGCGTTCGTGTTGCTACCGAACAGGCTCCAGACGTTATTGGCGGCCGCTTGGGCAGATGCCGAGTCGGTGAAGCCGCCCTCGTAATATGTAGCACCACCAATCGACAACAGGATAGTCTTGCCTTTGCTCTGGCAGTACTTAATGTCCGCCCTGTGGGATTATGCGTTAACTAAACCCTAGTTACAGCTTTCGAAATACTGCTACACGGATACATACTCGATCTCGGGACAGCTTAGCAGGCTGGTGCCATTAATAGCAGTGCATTGATTGCTAGCGCTGGCGAAGTTGGTGGTCGGGACTTTGATGGCTGTCAAGAACGAGACGTTGATGATCTATAAGGCCTCGTTAGAATATTTGATTTGCTAATGTTAGACAAATCATCTTACGTTAATTCCGTTATCTATTGGTTATAGAGTTAGTGCCGGATTTTTATAGACGTAGTATTATGAAGCTATCATACCATCGCAGTATGTCTGGAGTCTACCCTGAGTAGTAGCACCGTTGGCCGAGTTCTGGCCTATACATATTACGTTAGTTCACTATGCTGCGAATTGTAATACGTCTTTCATCCTTACCCCAGTATACGGAGAGGTTATCTGTTGCCGAAGCAGAGAATCCGGCGAGAGCGGAAGGGATGAGGGCGATCATGCTGGCGATCGAAGCCAGGCTTGGTAGAGAGTGAGCCATTGTAATGAAGGAGAGACAAGCTCAAGCTGCCTGAGCTAAAAATGTATAAAGAGAAAGGAATGTGGAAGCTGAAGCTGCCTGAGCTGGCGAAATGTCCAAGTGTGGATGTCGTGATGCTTTCAGAATCGTTGAGAGGATCGTGAGGACCTCTCTTGTTATATACCAGTTCCATTCCTTTACTAGCAGCGAGGCCGCCATGCCGGGATCAACGTTACTCAATCATCAGGTATGCCTTGCCGACCATGAGACGACGGGTCCATCGCGCGCGTGCAACCACCGAACCTGAATCGATAACGGATACAGCCAGTGGCCCCGTTCTTGGAGCCAACGGCATGATCGAGACTATGGTCGGGGTGAGATTAACAGCTCCAAAAAGCCATCGATCCGGAATAGTAACATTCAGGATTTGGGGCTCGTTGCAAGAGCATGCTCTAACCACGGCGGTGGTCATCCTACCATGAACGCCCGGTCCTGGTGTGGTAGTCACGATAGTGCATACCAGAGAGCGGCAAGTGGATGATAGAAGCAGGTGATTAGCCACAGACGAATCGAAATCAAGATTGGATTACACCAAATAGGGGTAGGATCGACAGGCACCGAGGTTTGGGTTGTACTTGTGCTAATGAGGCTTGTGAAGCGTTGACAATGGCAAGTCACATCGTGCTGAGTAGTTCGTCCAGAGGCGAGATCAAGGCAGTGATCGGCGGACCCTGGCATACCAGCGAGCTTCCGGATCGGTGCGAAGGAATGTCCGCTGGTTTCGACCAGCCGAGCCTACGGCCGGATCGGAAACATAGTTGGCGGGGGCTGTAATTTAGAAATTGACGAGGAGGCTCTAATATGCAAGCAATATGTCTAATAATAAGAACCCGACGTCCTTGTAAGACAATCCTCCGTCAAGCACGGCCACGCGCGGCTGGGCGAGACACGGCACGGCGCTCAAGAGACATTGTCTCTCTAAGTTCGAGGCCTCTCATCGCTTCTACTGGCTTCTCCCACTTCTATCCTGTATCCTGTTTGTTGATAATGATTGTTACATCTTATTCCCAGCTGTCTTGTTCCAGCAAGTGTAGTGCCGGTGTGATTAGCCATTTAGAGATAAGTTGAAGTGTCACTGGTCCGTCAAGACCTTGGCAGCGCAAAGTCTCACGCGAGTGCTGCGATTAGCCCCTTGCATCCCCAGCTTCCCATTGCGGAATAGGGGGCAGGACTTGACGAATAGGAGGATTTATTGGCACATCACCCACGAGGAGAAATAGTGGGCTTCAACGCCAAGAATGGTAGTTAAGCAAAGGCCGTCGCAACCTTTGTGGATGAAAGCTGTCTTCTTACGTCCCTGGTGACAGCGACGTAGATAACTGGGAGCACTGGATGTAGTCAAGTGTCTATTCGCCTATGCACGTCAGAGTCGAAAGTGGAAAATAGCTCCAGATGAGACAACAGGATCGAGCTCGCCCAACAGGAAACTAAACCTTATCGTGTCTATTGGGCGGCGATCATATGAACAAAATCCCCAGGCCAAGCTTCATTTGTTTCAATGCAACCATTATCGAGTAGGTAGACTAAAACGCTTGTCGTCAGCCTTGGGCGCGTACAAACCCTAAGCATTTGCTAATACTGGTCTGCTACTTGCTACTTGAGTTACTCGAATGTGCTGTTATAAATGAGTTCCCTATCTACCTACCTCTAGAGGTATATAATCCACCAACCAACATAGATGAAGGGGAACGCCATAAGACCGATGAAACCCCAAACGGCAGCCCGATGCACCAAGCTTAATTAATCTTTAACTTGCTACTCTCCCCCTACCCAGATTGTGGTACTGACGCGTCTCCCAAGTGTATCTATCTATGACATAAACACCACGTGCAACGTTACTGCGCGAGGTATCGCCCTACCTTTAAATCTCGTGGCGCCAGCCAACTTTGTAGATAACAAAAATCTATATGGCTTACTACCAGACTATCTCTAGCATCAATAGATAGCGCTCTTCTCAACACACCTTTCATAGCTTACTCACTCGGATTCGTAGACCCGTGATAATCATGGCGTCCTTATTCATGGTAACATGATATCAAAAGGCCATCCATCACATCAACAACAGAGCCGAGATAGCTCAGTGAGTGAAAGATAAGCTAGGTAGCCCATGATTTCAATAATGCGCTCTCACTCCGCAAGTGCACAAGCTCCCATCTCCCTATCCTTCTACGCGCCGAGGCTCCCACGCCAGTATCCGAGAGGGATGTCAACTAGCAAAGCGAAAGTAGAAATGTATCGTATATGGCTCGGCACTGCGCAAATATCCCACGACAATCCGGCGCGGGCCGAAGAATTACCTTTTCCTTACCTTACCTTACCCCAGATATCTAAATCTTAGTATCTATGATTAGCACCAACATCCCTTCTTCCATCTCCATCTGGCCGAAGCCCGCTACTACACGGTAGTTACTCCGCCCAACTTGTCCTCGTGGCACTACCTACCTACCCTTTTTGACAAGACTTATAGTAAATTTGGCATATTTCTTCTTTCTTCAAACTTAGTGTTGGTGTTAGTGTTACGTAGTGGGCTGTGGTCCATCCATTCAAGTTCACATAGATAACGCCAAGCCGTTGTCCCGAGAGAAGAGAGCATGGGAAAGTAAAGTGCCATCCGAGATTCAAGCCTTACCATGATTCCGCCTCGCTAAAATTGACATCACGTTACACCGAATCCTCTTAATTTGTAGAACTGGCGTTGTATTTAAGTCAAGAAGCCCCCAACTCTCACAATACCACTTTCAACTAACCAGACTACCCTGAGTCTTGAGAAATGTTGCTTGATCAAGCCACATGCCGCCGTGAATTCAAATTGATGCTGCTCAATCTAAGAGATGAGCCTTCAGTTATCTGCTCACACTTCTCCCTTTCTCTAAATGAAACTGTCATAACCTCGACTTCTGAAGCATCAGCCTGAGGTGCTGAGCCAAATACAGGTTCCGATCAGAGAGATTCACAACAAAGAGAAAAAAAAAACAGTCAATCGACAAGACAAGTGTCATATCAATTGGAACCACTAACAAAGTAGAAACCCTTCCAATCTTCTAATCTGCCAACCTAAAGCCAGGTATATCTACCGTATCACTATATGGTCCAAAAAGGTCGACAAGTAATCCGAATTCCTAAGATAAACAAAGAAGACCCGGGCAAGAAGCCTCCAAAGGGGGCAAAATAACGAGGTTTCAAAAACTCAAAAATCAGTGCCCGCAGCCCCAAAATAGATATCCACCTTCCCTCGCACACTTCCCCCGAATAGAACGGCGTTAAAACCACCTCTATCAGCATTTCCGCAAGAACATCCCAATGCCGTCCCCTTGCATGCAATCCAGACATGTATCCGCCATAGGCGCCTCGCCTAGGAGGACGCCAGAGTGTGTCGTCGAGCCTGGGCAGGGGAATGTGCCAAAGGTATATTTCACACCCTCATATAGAATCCCGTTATCCATTGTCTCGATGATGCGGGGCATCGAGTTGTACGTCGTATTAGGATGCGAAAAATCGTCGAGCGCTGTGAATGTAACAATGCCCGTACCTGTTAGATTAAACGCAGTCCCACGATCCATCCGAAACGAGAGCTCGCAGGTCTTCCCAATGTCAGAATCATCAAAGTGAAAGTCGAAGATAGACGATGCATTTGGCGATACTTGGATGTGCTTCGCCGCGTTGGGCCCATAAGCAGTGTCTGGGTTCCCTAGATCCGTAAGAATGATGCTGTCGGGGCCGACTTCGACGCATCCGCTTGATGTAGGGGCGGGTTGTGTAATCGTTGTCGTTGATGTGCTTGTAATGCTCGTGATAGTAGTCAGTCCGTCAGTCGTGAAATGTGAAGGGGATAGCGGCCCTGTTGAAGTGGAAGATGTAGCTAGAGTGGAAGGCGTCGTGCCAGAAGACGATAGTGAGTTCGTTGATCCCGGAGCTGGGCCGGTTTCCCCTCCTGGACACGTAGATGGCGCGCAACTATCTGCTTGAATGGTGATTTCGTGACATTGGTCACTGATAGGACGCAGGTAGATGTTGACCTCGTCACCCTCTCCGGTCGCACACTCGTAAAAGACAGACTGGCCGCTGAAAGACAGAGAACCATCACATCCGATCTGGAAGCCGTGATCTGGTTGTTGGTTTTTGTCGCACTGAAGCGTGAAGGTTGGGGCTATCACATATCTTTAGCTTAGCAACGTGACTACCGGGCGAGGATCAGACATACGAGTCCACCAACACCCACTACCTTGCTGATCAGCAAAGGCATCGCCAAACCAGGTGAACAAGCTCGGTGATACGTCGCTGCTAGCCCGGGCTTGGCCGCTGCCTTTCTCGCCGATGGACCCGTTGAAGGCCCCTGAGCAAGACAGATGAAAACCGCAGCCGACATTGTCACGCGTAGCGTGGGCGTCAACGAAGTGTAGGGAATGCAGCCAAAAGACGGACAAGAAGGGTATCAGCATGGCTAGTATCATGGCGCAGAGGCACTTGCGGAACTTGCCAGATCTGAAAAGAAATAAAATGATGATGGTGGTCCAAGGAGTCTTCCAAGAAATGCGGACAAACAGACCAAAGAACCGATTTGGTTATGCAAGTTTTGGTACAGCCTCGTAACCAGAATTGGGTGGGTGATGATGCCGCTATGAGATGATCATGTCTCCTGCGAACATGCTGAGGATAGACTCCTCCTAGCCGCGGTTTCCCCTGGGTCTGTGCCTTCCTTTCCATCTCATGCACGCCTTGCTACGAGTAGCGAAGCAATGGTAATTTGCAGGTACCTCAGGCGCAGAACAAAGCAGGTGCAAGCTGGGCAACCCAAAGGGCATCCCCTACAGCTGTGTTCACAAGCACCCAAAGCAGCTGCGCTCCGGTTAAAATTCCGAGGGACAAAGTCACGGGAGGATCACAAAGATCACGAAGTTAATCAAGAATTGATGCAGGTAACCGGTGCGCTCGCATTTTGTTTGACACTACCTATCACCCGCAAAATTGGTGCTTCAGCCGTTCTCTTCACCATCGCTGGAATCATCGTCCGACTCGCTCAACTCTTCTAAGGGTATCATGTCATCATCATCTCCACTCGTCGCTTTCTTGGCACCCTCTCTAGGTGCATTATCCGAAGAGTCATCGTCCTCGCTAAAACCTTCAAATTCATCGTTATCGCCTTCACTGTTGTTATCCTCGTCTGTTGTCTTTGCACCAGCTGACAAGTTTGCGATGGGCTTCGAGGCCAAAGAGACATTCTCATCCGCATCATCTCTTTTTCGTTTCTTGGGCATCTCACCTAGCCGACCTTCACGACCTTCGATAACGGCGGCTGCATCCTCACCCTCAGCCTTTGGTGGTGGTGTAAACCAGGGGATCTTCCCTCGCATAAAATCTAGATCCAATAGTTAGCAACTGGTGGTGTAAGTGCTGGCGAAATGAAAACGGGAGCGTATCTAACCTGTTAAAACCATCTTCGCAACACCATCCAGATCGACCTCGCCGGCCTTCAACAACCTTCCACCTTTTCGACCGAGGATCTCCAGAAACTCATGGTGATTTTTCCAATTGCTGATCTCGTAAGTTCGTTCGAGATGGTGCCGCTTCACTTTCGCCATCATTGGTTCCATATACTGTTCTGGATTCTCAACCTTTTCGATTCTTACTACTCCACGAAGCAAGATATCGACGGGTTTATCGTTGGCGTTAGGGGGCACGATACCAGGACAACTAGCAAATTTGGTTAGTATAATACTCCAAGTTTCATGATTTTAGTTCCGTGGGTTTGAACTCTAGTTCTTCCCAAAACCAAAAGATTAGGAAATCAGAATGACCTACTCAATAAGATATATCCTTTTCATCAAAGTTACGAACTGCCAGACCTTCGTCTCACCAGGAATCGGAGCAACAGTGGCAACTTTTTTGGCCTTCAAGGTATTGATTAAGCTCGACTTTCCGACGTTAGGATAGCCAATAAGGCCCACACTGATCTGTTTTCTGTCCTTGTGCAAAGATGAAAACTGCCGTAAGAGTGATATAAGCTGCCCCTTTCCAAAAGAATTCGTTATTGAAGAGTGAAACGCCAGCGTCGGAACTTCTTTGGACAGATGACGGACCCACGCAGCCTAACAGAGTCAGTCAGTAAGTCGACTCCATAATTTATTGACGGAAAAAAAGGGGGGATGAATGAGATGTATGAATCGTAACTAAGAAGTATACCACAGGCTACCTAAAATGGTAGAGGTAGACTTCAACTCAGTGAAACACGGCGAAACTTATGAGAGGGTCCCAAAACGGGGCCCAATCAGCTCTCAAGTCCGGAGACAAAAGAACAGCAAGTTTGATATTTAATTTTCCAATGCTGTAACAGATAGCTTTCAGGGAAAGGGCAATAAAGCAGAAAGTATCCTGACAAGAGCATTGGGACATAATGAAGAGAACAATTACAGAATAATTAGATACGTACCGCCACTGAAGTAGGAATTAGGTCAACTTTGTTAAGAATGAAAACCAGATGCTTATGCGGGGCTTCCTTTTTGAGGTATTGCTCGACCGCCCGACATCTGGTTCCTTCGGGATTGCGGGCATCTGTTCGAAATCGGAGATCAGCAAATGTTAGATAACGATTTTGGAATGGCCTCTGCAAAATACATACCCAGTATGTGAAGGACCACATCCGATGAATCCAAAACCTTATATAATTCGTTCCAAATCCGCTTGCTTTGTCCTTTGCTGAAAACAGGCTCGATGGCCAATGATAAAGGGTCTCCAAGCTCGACTCTATCCTCGCCGCCCTCAACTTCACCGGCACCACTTAGGAGTCTCGCCTGTTCTAAACGCTCATTATATGTGTCCATGCTGTTCTCGGTATTCTCTGCCAGGTCGGTCAAAGAGCTGACATCAAGCTTCACACGTTTGCGCTGCGACTTAGGGCCGAATGTGTCTGAAAACGATGATGTTTCGATCGTCATTTTCGCTTGATGCTGTTTTAGACCTGGCGTATCGGAACCATCTCGAATAAGAGTCATGGGAAGCTTGTTCGATTTCAACAGGACTGAGTATGGGTCCGTGGCTTTCTCGGCCATGGCTTCCCGGAATTGCGTCAAGCTATCCTGCGAGATGACTCTCGTGTTCTGAAACCATCGGCGATTCGGTTCTATCCGAGCGACGGGAGCGTCTCGCGACTCTGATGGCCATGTCAGTAGGTCGTAAGAGAAGAATGGCCGATCTTCGTTGAAAAGGTAACGTACGGTATTTGGCAGCCCTGAGATATAGTTAGAAGCCGGCGTTGTGTTATCAGACGCAACAATAAACTTACTGGACAATTTGACCATCAGCGTTTCTTCGCGGGCCACGGTCCTTGCGAATATTCAGGGCTCGGATCTTTTTCGCATCCCTACAATTGCTTATTAGTACATTTCCTGTGTTATAAGGATAGCAAGAAACCCCCACCAAGGTCCTTCTTCCTATCTTACCTGTAGAAGTTCTCACCCTTGATTTTGACGTTGTCCATGCTGCCCGTCTTCCCCTCTCGGGCAAGACGAGTCCTTTCCTTCTTTCCGGTACCCATGATTGCGAATTGAGATGCGAATTGGGTTGAGACCAGAGGAGATTGGCTGGCTGGTGAAGCAAGTGGAAAGGGAACGGGAATCGCTGCAGCTTGCTCAAGAAGATTTATTCTGGCGCGGCCCCACCTTGTTTTTTTCGATTCTGCCCGGCCGCGAAATTTTCACCGCTTTTGTTCCCGTTCCTTGCGCCCACCAAGAAAAGTGGATCTGAATTGACCCCGGATTCAATTCGGATACAACTTTTCTATCGGTGGAAAAGTTGGACGAGGGCTTCAATCTCCGCCATATTCGGCCAAACGTTAGGGCCAGCGACAACGCATGCCACAAGCTTGAGAGGAGAGGGGGAATAAAATCACAGGGCCGTTTTGGACTGTCAATTCCCATATCTGACAAAATTTGTGTGCCTGGAGGGCACCCACAACTATCACTATGGCCTCACTCCTCCCACGAGCCGCTCTGCTGCCACGAAGTATAACATGCAGCGCAGCCACATCGCCATGCACAACGACGGCCCTCACACGACTCTTCTCTTCGACACCTAGCGCACCGGCACAGCAGATACCGCCCGAGTCCCCGCTATTCATCAACGTACCGAACCCCCCGCAGGACCAGTCCATCGAGGCGAAGCGGGAGCTGAAGCGAGTGCGAGGTTTCATACCCGTGCCCCGCCGCGTCTTCGCACACCGCGACAGCCATGAAAAGCCCACAGACTCATGGCTCACCCGCGCCGCCCCAGAACCCCGCAACGCCAAGTCACAGGCCGAGCCCGGGTCCGACGTGCAGGCCTGGAAGCGCAAGATGGCCGTGAGCCGCCGCGAGAACATCCGTTCCGGTGTGCGGGACCTATGGGCGAGGAAGCAGCGTATCGACGCCAAGCGTCTGGCCGCCCGTACCGCGAAGTTAGCCGCCAACAGAGCCGCCGCCATGGCCCCTGAGCGCGAGGACGAGCGTCTGACTCGTGGCACCATCAACGCGGGTACCCTGCAGACGGCCGTGGCGCCTGACCCGCTGCGCTTCGAGCGTGGCCTTGCGTCCGCCGCGCGCACGGCTGCAATTGCAGCTGACAAGAGCGAGGCCCGACGTGACGCCATCCAGACCCTATATATGAACGCTCGGTCCTTTATCGTGAACGAGACCGAGCTCGAGGCCGCCGTCAATCGCGAGTTTGCCGACGACCACTTCGATAGGATGGGTCAGAGTGGTGCTGGCTATCGCATCCAGAATATCTGGGACGCACAGAACGAACCTGTGTCCGTGGACACCATGTTGAAGGACCTTCAGCGAGACAACGACACCTTAGTAACTGACTTAACATCGGATCACGTACGCACGGTTCGGAGACAGAAACTGGTCGCTGAGGAGTTGACCGGCGGCAAGATGGATGGGTAAAAGCACAGTTGAACCTGATCCTTCACGCAGAAGCGCAGATCTCATCGGACACATTGTCCCTAACAGAAGAATTTAGGGGGTTGTACGAGCATTTGGACAATACCCATTCATTGTAGATCATTGCTGTCATGAAACTAGCTATAAATATGTACTATATGTATATAACGACTTTGTATTCTGAAATGACTGAGGAAAGAGACACCTATAACGCCGCCCGGGACCATCGATATGCATTAGAATAGAAGTAATGATCAGGCCCCGTTATCTACAACCAAGCAATGTATATGTGCTTACAATAGATGCCCAAAATCCATAAAAACAGGTTCAACATCTCTATCATGCACATACCACAAATCCGTCGTCTTCGGGATATCTTGTTCTACCTTCTCTCCACTAGCAGGAAATGCATCGCTGCGTAAGCCAAAACGACGAAAACGGCGGCGAAGATGCCCAGATTAATGATATCCATCCACTTGGCCCCGTTGTTAAAACCGAATGAGCTTAGAATCGCGGCGCCCGGCACCGTGATGTCCAGTCCGTATTGCTTGTCAATAAGCGTAAGTTTGACTACCTCATTGACGATGAGGGCTTCGAAGCCGTAGTGAAAAATGGATAGAGACTGGAGCCACAGTGCTGCATCAGGGATCTTATTATGATTCAATAGCAGCCCGGCGAACAAAAGTGAGAATAACATCACCAAGCTGCCGATTAGGTTAGCGACGCCGCCGTCTTTGCAGACAATGCCTATGAAAAAGCAAATAGATGCGGCTGCAAGATTAAAGAGGACCAAGGTCAACATGAAGGTGAAGAAGTGCGGTGCATCTGGTATAAGGCCCGTCATGGGGTAGATGATCGCACCCATAAGGATTGGAGGAATGATTCTCAGAGGGATTATGTCGAAGAGAACTTTGGCCGCGAAGTACGTGATGGGGGAATAGTACCCATTAGCCCGCTCGCGAACAAACAGGAGCCGTTCCGAGGCAAACACGTTCAAACTAGTGAGCGTACTAAACCCGAAGAGAGCGAGGAGGAAGAAGAATAAGCCAAGTCGGTTCTGGAAGCCCGGTATATCATCCGTCAGGCCGTAGAAGAGGTAGCCAGAAAGGACAGCGAGAACGATGGCGATGGCGTAATGGGTCAACATTAGGAGTGGGTTGCGGTATAGATTCCTCCATGTTCGTTGTGATAAGATAATGAACTGTCGAAGGTAACTAACTCGAGCATAGCCACGACCAATTGCACTGCCGTTATGGTTTCCGATCACAGTACCATTTTGTCCGTTTGCTTCACGTGCAGCAGCTACGGCCTGCTGAATTTCGTCATGGGTGTTTTCCGCGATATTGGATTCGGCAAACGACTGAACGAGAGCATCCAAGTTGGTTCCGGCTGATGGAGGAAGATCATGAACGTCTTCAACAATGATCTGGGGCGGGACACCACCGGCAGGTTGCTTATGAAGTTTATACGCTCCAGCTTCTTCTTCCACATCAGATGATGCGGCCGTGTCAACAGCATTCTTGCGCCGAGTGAAAAGCTCTCGTTCTTGACGGGCCCTAACTGAATTTTTACGTTTGTTCTTGGGTCGACTTGAAGATGGCTCGACGATAGAGCTTTCTTCGGCAGTGCTGTTACCAGAAATGCTAGCTACCGACTTCACAGCCTGGGTACTACTCGGACCAACACTGCTTGCCGTATCGTTCAATAAGCTGCCATCATCAAAGAACCCTGCATTACTAGCATGCATGGTTAGGTCAACGAGATAGTCGGCAATATTAAATCCTGGTGGGCACGCGTAGCCAACTTCATCGAAGTATTCCTGGCATTGCGAAAAGGGGCCCGAAAACACTGTTTTGCCTTGAGCTAGAAGAATGAGGCGGTCGAATAAAGCAACAATATTCGATCTTGGTTGATGAATGGTGAAGATGACAGTGCGCTTATATGTCTTAGCCAAAGTCACGAGACATTCGATCACGTTATATGCGTTGTAAGCATCAAGGCCGCTCGTCGGTTCGTCGAGAAAGAGGATTGATGGACTTGTTACCAGCTCACAAGCGATGCCAACACGGCGTTTCTCGCCGCCTGAAATGCCACGTCCCTTGCCCTCTTCTGATCCGATCAAAGAGTCCCGGATGTGATAAATACCAAGTTGTTTCTCTACTTCGTACACCCGTTGCTCTTTGGCGGTGCGACCCATGTGTCGAGGAAGTCGGAGAAGAGCGCTCGTCAAGATGGTCTCATGAACTGTGAGAGTAGGCAGCATCGTATCCTCTTGATCGACGAATCCTACGACGCTCTTGAAGTCGGTATCGCTAACCTTTTCGCCATTAACAAAGAAGTCTCCAGAAAAATGACCCCGCTTGTTTTTGCGAGCAAGAATGTCCAAGAAACTCGTCTTTCCCGCACCAGAGGCACCCATGATGGCGGTGATTTCGCCAGGATGGGCAATTCCGCGAATATCACTAAGAATCGGTTTTCCGTTCAAGGCGTAACTAACGTTCTCGAAATACAGCGAGGCTGGTTTGTGATCCGTCATAAGTTTCGTAGATTCGTCATCGGAATCGTCCAAATGAATAGCTCCATACTTGTACTGGCGGCGGGAAAGATACCAAGTCACTAGGATAACAGCCACAACGAACAAGGAGCAACCAGCGATAACGCCAGCGATTAGAGGTGTGTTGATGGTCTTGACGGGTCGCTGGTATCCGGGTACTTCAGTGTGATAAAGGCATTCGCCAGACCGACAGTCGAGCTCGATGCTTTCGTCTCCGAATATACTCCGTACCATCCAGTCTAGTTGAGGCTCCTTAAACTTGCATGCATTTACGCCACCATCTTGCTGCAAGCATTCAAACGTGGCCGGGCCTTCCACAGATTCTTTCAGGAAATCGGTTAGGTCGATAGAACCTTCAAGGCCGCACAGGAACCGATCTTTGATACAGTCACACTTGACGTCGGGACACTTGTAGTAGGTGCTGTTCTTGTCGGACGTGAAAGTTGCGCTTGATTCACAATTCTCCAGGTGGCAATAGAAGGACTCGACTCGATCGACCCAAACTGGGGGTGTCGTTGTCAGCTCAGTTTATCCAGACAGATGAACATGACATGAGGAGTTACTCACATTGAAAGTCACAGAAGCCGGTTTGCTTGTCGCAGGTAAAAGAAGCCTGGGGGATCTTGCCGTCGAGCATAGAGAGAATCTTCTCGTTCGTGACACCGCACATCTGGTAGTTGTTCTTTACGACCTCGCCATTTTGATAGCACACGCCGTCTTTGCCGGTTTCCATCAAAGCATTGCAGGCCGTGTCCTCGGTGCAGACGTTACAGTTGACGCCAGTCCAGCCATCGTCACACTCGCAGGTGTCGCCCGTTCTTATGGGCCGGTCTCTACCTCGTGCCAACGAGCCGCATGCTATTCGTTTGTCAGTGTCAAGCCAACACGAACAGATCACATCCGTGGCGGGGTAGGCGTACTTGGTTGTAAACAGTCATCTCCCCCAAAACCCGCAGGACACTCGCATTTGCCGTTATATGTATTGCAGTCGGCGAACTGGCCACACTCGTAGGCTGGTAGGAGACAGTTGAAACTATCGCGCGGACGCAGTATGTATTAGTTCGTTAAGTCTAAAAGCCGAGTGGTGTTGGTGGAGAGGGGGTACAGCAGCAAGCTTACCATGGGGGACAATCTCCCGGCCTATCGTCTAAGAGTGCCAGCTGCGCCCGCATCATATCGAACTGGGTATAATTTCTCTGTGCAGCGACCAGGCATGACAGGGACACTACGCCTACGGCGAGGAGCCGAATACTCGGCGGCGACATGTTAGGGGAATTCCCGGAAGGCTCAAGCTTCGACGGAGGCGAAAGGTTGTGCAGTTTGATGATTGTCGGAGAGGAGCTTTCTGAGACCAGGTCGGAGTCTAGATCGCGAACTTCGGGGCAAGGATAGCCGACGGCGATAGGCGACGGTAGCGATGCGACAGGTTACCACATTTAGATCACGACCGTCGCGGGAAGCGGTAGATGAGTAGTTTTCAGATAGATGAGAGCTACAAGATGAGATTGTGAGATTGTGAGAACAGATTGGTGGACAGATCGCCTGAGCTTCAATCAATCAATCAGCTCATCCACGGCTACAGCCTCCCGAGGTTAAGATAAGGCGGATCTAGGCAGGCGAAGGTAGTATAGATAGGTACCTTAGTGTAGAGAGCGATGGTTATAGCGGTGATGACGCTGGCTGCTCCTGAGTTGTGAGAGAGAGCTTGATGGCGAGTGGCTTTAGCGGGTCTTGGCAAGCTTAGCAGCTGGGGAAACACATGACGAAACCTGGAACTTAGCTGGAAAGCACAGCCCCATCCATCCTTCTTCCACGCGGCAGCCTGGGGTAAATATATAGATTCTACCAGGCACTTGTAGGTTAAAAGCCTCAACCTTACAAACTACTCGATCATATAAACTATAAATCTCCTTGTTCAAGTCAGCGCCCCTTCTTCTATTCTGGCTACCTAAATAGAACTGCTGGTTCTAAATTCAAAAGGCGAATGGCCGCTCTATATCTTATCGTACATACATGAACACCCAGGTCTGCATGAGATACCTAAGCGCTAATGTACGAAATTCGACCTGGGATATACCTACTTACATTCAAAGGTCCATGCATGCGTTATCTCAATTGGGAACACTATAATAGTAAAAGTACTATGTAGTATTGCGGATGTCTATCAAGACAGTTTTGTGGAACACCCGGAAACAAAGATACGCTCATGGCGAATAGACGCAGCACTATAAGCAGTCTTAGAACCCGACTCTAACTCGGAAGAAGACAGCCCGATAAGGAGAGGTTTGAGCTGAGTTGTTCAAAACTCAAGAAACTATCTAAAATCAAAGCTACTGGCCTTGAACATGAAGCATATACGGCTCTAGAAAGGTATAGTAGAAATAATTATACTCGCTATCATTGTAGTATATGCTCCTTTCACCATCAAGTATATCGGAATTACAAGATAATCACATGCCAGCTTTAGGTGCAAACACAATATTGACTGCCCAGAGTCGATGATGCAACCAGGTTAGTAATCTTCATCATCAAAGTCAAAATCAGTATTGCAACATGTTCATTGGACTTAATAGCTAACAGTCTCGTGGCATTTGTCTAAAAGGCCTCGAGCACCTGCTTGACCTTTAGTGCTCAGATTTAAATCCCAAGGTATCATCTAAACCATCTAAGTTATGCATTCTATTTGCCCAAACCCCGTCTAACCTATTCACGACACGGGATAGTGTTCCCATAACCATTTCTAACAGCTCCCCATCAACACTGGATATCGAAAAACTGTATAAGAATAAAAATGTAAGAAGGTCAATCGAGGCCTAACTTGCTAGCCGGGCAATTTCTCTGGCGGCTACATATCGTCCAGGGTCCTTTCTAGCAATCTCGCCCAGGTACTTAGCCTTACTTCTCAGTCTAAGACCTTCTTCTCGATCGTCAAGTACCGTGAGGAGACTGTCACGTAGACCTTCTACAGTCCAGTCAGGTGCTGTGGACCGCGTGGCATAGACACCGACACCAACATCTTCGGCTAGCTGTGCATAGTTATAACAGTCTAGCCACATAGGAATGACAACCTGAGGGATACCGGTTCTGAGAAGAGTCAGTGGATACAGAATCCAAAAGACGGAGCGATGACTTACGCAATGGCTTCGTGGTAGCAGTTCGCGCCACCATGATGGACGGATGCTACTACGTGGCCCGTTTCCAATATCGACGCTGGGCTCACAGTGAGCCACTCTACGATTCTAAGCCGCCCCTGATCTATAATGTTCTGGACCGGCAAAGTATAGTTGTCGGGTGCACCCTCTTCCTTAGCCATCTTCCACAACACCTGTACATCCGTTTTCGCAAGGACTTCTTCTATCGCCTGCGCCATCGTCGTTGCGTGGTGCTCGGAGTAGGTGAAAAGACTCCCGAGGTTTATGAGCACCGTTGGTGCTCTCGATAACCAAGCCACTAATTCCGGATCTTGCTCTATAGCCGGTTCGGCATCAAAAATGATTGGCCCTGTGCTAGTGACGTTGGGAGGAACGAAATCAAGAGGAAGGCTGGCTTCCGGCAGATTTTGCGAAATCCATGGTCTATCGGCAGGGCGTGGAAGGGTGAGCGAATCCTCTATTCCGTGCGCCTCGAGATACTTCTTGGTGTCCTTTGAACCCGGCCTAGTCAGAACCCCGTAGATAAAACGCACGGTAAACCAAGTGTTCTCGGGTATCTTCCGCCATGGTACTGGAAAGGGAAAGTCGCAACCAATTCTAAAGTACCTTATTAGTCGCTACCGAATCTCATAATGGGCCGCGGACAAACCGAGGATATTTCCAGAACATGGCTCCGTTGGGCTGCTCGGCCCAGAACGTGTCAGATAGGGCGTTAGGTGTGATATAAGCATACAAGCGATTGCTCTGCCTTGCGGCATCTATCGCTGGTCTCATAGCAATATCCAAAACGACTACTGCCGGATCGATGGTTTGAATAAGCTCAGTAGCCTTCTCATAAAGTTGGACATGTTCTCTTCCATCCCAAGGCGACATTGCGGGCATCACAGAACGCATTATTTGGTCGATACCCTTAATCCCAGGCACATGTACCATATGACGGATGGACTGTCTGCCAAGGCCCCCCATTCGGTCTGAGAGCGCTTGTGCATACTCCGGTCCGGGAAGTTCATGGAAATGAATATCCTTAGCGTTGTTGACCTTCCGCCGGGCCAAGGAGGCGACCTTTGCTATTTTAGAGGCCACTCGAGGAAAGGACGCAATATGAACATCAATTTCTGGGTGCCTCTCTAAGAGCGCGCTGGCCGTCGCCAGGTGCACGTTGCTAAGACCATACTCAGCATTGGCAAAAAATAGCACCGTCTCATTCTTGCCTCGGACTGGGGAAATGTAATCTGTGTCTGTCGACGATGATGCTTGAGCCAGAAAGATGGCTACCAAAACCACTGAAGCCGCAAGAACAGTGGTTATTTGACGTAGTCGGCCCATCGTGAAGCTCTCACTATGCAAGTGGGCTCCTGGAACGGCTCAGAGAAATTGACGTAAAAGTAGAAAGGGAAACTAAGAAAATATAAATGGCGTCAGCAAACATTTACTGTACTGAGAATCTAGTTGAGGGGCTCAACAAATTCTCACAGTACTATTCAGTAATAATCACGACAAAGATTATTAGCGCACCAACTTGAAAGCACCCAACCCCGGTCACTAACAATCATAGTTTTCCATAAGTGTTGGTCTTCTGGCATGTTTCAGTGCCATTTCCACAGAGCCAAGGGGATCCCAGACAAGGGAGAATACATCATTCGATATACAAATGACGACTGCTACCAACATACGGATTCGTAGTGCTTGGGAAGTGATGTATCACACCTTACGTCTTCGCAACACTGAAATCAAATCTCTCCCTGCAGGAGTAATACCACGTGCAGCATACATACTAACACACGTCTGACAATCAAAAGCCGTGGTGACCAACTTTTGCACTCCAAACCCCAGTAGGCGGGTATGGATAACGGCGTAATACCTACTCTTATCGTTCTAATTATAGCTTACAGATTCTCCATCACAAAATTAAGTGGGAAAGTACCATCTGTGCTATACCGCTCATGGCACTGTTGAATACATAGCACTTCGCAAGGAGTGTAAACAAAGAGGTTCCTTGGTCGATATAACTAACTACCCTGGAGGATAATACACAGATCTTATAGGGGGCTACATGGATTGTAAAGTAAGCCCGATCAAATTGACCACCTCAAGCAGTGAATCTGGGGTTGATAAGAAAGCCAATCCAAATTACAAACCCAATACTTAGGTAGCTTCATGGCTTCTAAGAGTAAGCTCAATACATATTGTATTCGTTGATCTAACTAAGTATTTGAGATAACTACAACAACTAGGATCGTCAGTACTTAGCTCTAGAAATAGCCAACCGTTATTGTTGCATACCGCTATAGAGAAGTCCTAGCTGGGCTGACAAATTTTGCATGCAACGTGGGCATAGCTCCGGTTCGCGCAGTGTTGACCCTGGCCACTGGGATCTCATACATAGTATGCTACCATGACCATGGCAAGCACCGGTAGTTCTAGCTGTTAGGGTGGGCGCTAGAGGTAGTGGTTCTTTGGTAAATCCCACGCTACCAACACTAGGATCATGTCGATCAAAGAGAAATTGGGGGACAACGAGGTGCCAGTGCAGTTATCATAATTCCATCGAGAGCTGATCTCGAGAAACACGTCAGACTGCAGTGCGTTATCGGCTTACCTAGTAACAATAGGCAGCCTTTGAGATGAAAGGAAGCATTAATTCCCATTTAGGAAAACCGATTATCTGGAGACGAAATAACGGTTGGACTTGTCAGTCCTTAATCCATACAAGATGGGGAGAAAAACGGAGAAGCTCATGTTAAAGAATCAATGCCCCAGTTTCGGTTACAACCCACTATTCATTTGGGCCCTTTCCCTTGGAGATTGGATACGAATAGAGGCCGATATTATGATAAAGTAATAATACCTAGGTACGAAGTACTGTACTTCGTATATCGTTCATGAAGACCCCTGATGCGCCGTAGTTCCGAGTTCCGCCTCGGAGATACTGGCGATAAAAAAGTAACTATCAACCGGGAAAGGGGCGCCATGTTATGACAAGCTCGGGACAAGCTATTGTGTAAGCTTTAAGTAGCGAGACCACCATATCCAAAGCTCTGGGACTCGTTACGTCAAGATAGCAAGTCAAAAAAGTCACACCATCTACAACACCAACTAGTCAATAACGAAGCCAAGTCAGTCTTCTTTTGTCTTGATGTGACATCGTTTGCTCTCAAGCCACCATAATTTGAAGAGATTGTCCCCGAAATGTTTCCTGCTACGCCTTCTACCAGCGGGTGCAGCACCAGTACCAACAGTACCCGTGACATAAAAATGTAACCCTCCCTATGTACAGCCCAGGGGGCGACGCCGGCCAGATAATTGGGCGCAGAAGTTATCGCGAACAGGGATCATTCTTCGTATAAAGGAAAATCTCCCATACAGGCAAGTATACTCAATAGGGCGCTCCTGTGCAGTCCCTAGAGTATGAAAGGCAAAGGACAACGAAAATTAAACCACCGGTTTAGATCTCATTAGGTCATTTCCTACCAATTCAAAGTAGACTAACTCCGCTAAGACGGCCGGGAACAGTTAAAGCTATGTAGTTCAGATTCACTACTGCCGACTTGCGCCTTACGCGCCCTTCCATGCCGCCAGCATGTCAACGCGAGCGAGACTTTACATATCCTTGGTTTAAATACTCATATTCAAAGCGATAGGGAGACAACATGAGACTAATATACGCAAGATATAATTGAATCTTAAGATACATCAAGACATCAGAAACCAAGTTCAACTCCGAACCAATACCGGCATAGCGAGCAATCATGGTGAAAATCCCGGCCTTCGAGGTTGAGCAATGGATGGACACGTACGAGAACACACCAGGGGTGTTAAACATAGCCGAGACGTGCGCATCATCCATCTCAATCTCACAGCTGGCCGAATTCCACAGCAAAAGCAAGGATGGCTCAGCGCCGCCCGTCATCGACTTCTCGCGGCCGATGACCTACGGTGCGATTAGGGGATCAGATGAGTTACGGCGGAACATCGCCTCCTTGTACGAGGACGGTGACGATCACGCAGCAGGCGCCTTAGCATCGAAGGATATTATTGTAACGCCTGGTGCTATCGCGGCGAACCACCTCGTGTTCTACACCATCATCGGACCCGGAGATCACGTAGTGTGTGTCTTCCCGACTTACCAGCAGCTATACACGATCCCCGAGACGCTAGGAGCCGAGGTCTCTCTCTGGAGGTTAAAGGCCGAAGATCAGTACGTGCCAGATGTTTCTGAGCTCGAGAAGCTGATCAAGAAGAATACGAAGGTACGGGCTACTAAGTTCACCTCCTCATTAATATGTGGGTGGATGAGAATCGATCAAGAGCAAAATCATTGACACCGCCACCAGATGATCGTAATCAACAATCCCAACAACCCAACGGGCGCCACAACTCCCAGGGCCGTGCTAGCAAAAGTCATCGAGATAGCCCGCAAGCACGACATCATCGTGTTCTCCGATGAAGTCTACCGGCCGCTCTATCACGGGCTCCCCGAGTCCGACATCCCGCCGTCGGCGCTCTCGCTAGGGTACCAGAAAGTCGTAGCCACTTCGTCGATGTCCAAGGCCTGGGCACTGGCAGGCATTCGTCTGGGCTGGATCGCGTCCCGCGACAAAAGCATCGTCGAACAGGTCGCCATGGCGCGCGACTACACGACGATCAGCGTCTCGCAACTCGATGACCAGGTCGCGCGGTATGCGCTGAGTGCAGAGGTGCGACCGGCGCTCTTGAGACGAAATATAGAGCTCGCTCGCACGAACCTGGCGTTGCTTGAGAAGTTTGTGCAAGATCACGCCGATGTGTGCTCGTGGGTGAAGCCGACTGCTGGTACGACGGCATTTATCCGGTTTTCTCAAAAGAACGGCAAGCCTGTTGACGATGAGGCTTTCTGTAAGGATGTGCTGGATAAGTCCAAGGTCATGTTTCTCCCGGGCACGCGTTGTTTTGGTCATGGGCATGACTTCAATGGATTCGTCCGTATTGGGTATGTGAATGGTACTGATGTGGTACAGAAAGCTCTCGAGAACTTGCATGCATATGTAGCAGAGCATTTGAGCTAGTCAAGACACGTAATGAACATTCTTATTATACGTATGGCGAGGCGAATCGAAGCAGCTCATCTCAATACATAGGGTAAGAATCAATGTTTTCGTGCAACGCAAAACACGCTAATCAAGAAGAATTGTATGTCTGATTGAATTGATATCTAGGTTTCTTTCGTTTGTAACACCCGCTAAATAACTATGCATTTTGTCGGCAAACCACAAAATTTCTCACTGTCCTCCTCATCGGTTGCCTTCTGTTTTACAGACTGTGTCTGCGATGGCTTAGCCTTTTCCTCTGATTTCGGGCCATGCAGTCAGCCAGTATACTTGGCAACGGTCTTGTAGAACTCCTCGCCCTGGATCGTGGCGATCTCGAGCTCCTTGGCGCTGGGCTGACGAGAACCATCGCCGCTGGAGAAGGTTCCGGCACCCCAAGGTCCACCGCCGTGAACCTCAGAAAGGTCCGACATGGTGGCGAAAGCCTTGGCGAAACCGAAAGGCACATATATTATGCCGTGATGAGCGAGCGTGGACATGGTTGCCAGAGCGGTAGACTCCTGACCACCACCCAGACTGGCGGTAGAGAAGAAGAGGCCGGCCATCTTGCCATAGTAGCCGCCGGTAGCCCACTGCTGGCCGGTCTTATCCCAGAACGTTCTCCACTGTGCACTGTTGTTGCCGTATCTGGTCGGGATACCCAAGAGGAAGGCGTCGTACTTCTGTAGGGTGGCGGGATCTTCCAGAAGAGGGATGTCCTTGGATTGGCCAGGAGCGTACATCTTAGCGAGGACCTCGCTAGGCAGCGTCTCGGGGACTTGGTACAGATCAACAGTACCGCCAGCCTTCTCGATACCCTCCTTCTCAGCCTGGGCCAGCTTGGCGATATGGCCGTACATGGAGTACTGAGGCCATTGTTAGCTTCAATGCGGCAACTGGACAGCTCATCTGGAGCTGATCTCAGAAAGGAGTGTTATGTAGCGAAGATTATAGGGTCAAGCTCGATTTGTGTCAAGACGACCCTATTCAAGCCCATTGATCGATGACAATAGAAAGATGGAGGAACTTACGTAGACAATTGCGATCTTGGGCGCCATTGTGTCGAGATTTGTGTGTTGATAAGTTATAGACTGGAAGGTAGAGAGAGACTTGCTTCAGGTGTTGTGGTGAGTGGTGATGATACAAAATTCAGTCCGAGACTCGAGGGGAAGATCATAGAGTTTATATATCCCGCCGAAGCTACCTACCCACCCACTCACCCACTCACCTACATACCTAAGCACCTATCAAGGAAGCAGCAACATCGAGCTGAAGCCCTTGTGTTACCTACCTAACGCAAGGCAGGTAGGTACTGTACTGAGGGGAGTGAGGGGCATAACGATGGGTGTGGGCAGGTCGGCCGACAACAAGCTACAATCACGGACGAGACTAATGTAAATCGCTGACTGATCGATTAAGAATTACCGTGGATCACTTGTGAAACCACTCGTACGCATAAAGGCGGTCCCACGTTAGCCTGTTGAACTAACAACTCGGCTGGATTTGTCTAGTACAAGATCATGGATGTTAGCATAACCCGATGCACGATGCACGACTGATGCACAAACAGGCTAACTTGTGGCAGGCAAGCAAGGCAGGCCGAGGCAGGCTGCTTGCTGATGAGATGGTTACCAAGATGGATTGTGGAGCGGTTTTCCTTACTCGATAGAGCTTACGACTCACATATTCAGTTTAGTGTAGATGCTCTTCGAGTCATGCTAACTAACTTCTCAGCTAGTTATTTTCAGGGACCTGATTAAACCTGAAAAAGTCAATCTGTTTTGTCACCGCCAGGGCTAGGTTTTTCAGCCTTCTTTCGTATTTTGTGATTACAATAGCAGTTATAAGAAACGTTACAAATCTGGTCAATATACTGATCCAAGGCCTGAACTACCTAGGTAGTCCAATTGGCTTACTTACAGCAAGTTCTTCACTGTAGCTGGGGGCTAGTCAACTTATGCCCAAGTCAGGGCCCAAGTCAGGTACTTACCTAATTAGGTCCTAGTCGTACGAAGCCATATCTAAGTGATGAATAATTGCTTACTTATTGAATTCTGCCCGATATTTCTTTTGCTACAGAAATGCATTCTCGTTGCCAGAATCCATGTTTGGTGAAGGTCCACTATGAATTAACAGTTATATCCTACCAGAGTCATAATCAAGCTCTATTTGTGACAAAGCATTGTTTTTGCAACGTCACTTTATAATCGCCTACCAATCATCTCAAGATTGGTCAGACTTGATGATATCTTATGAGTGAAATGGATATTTTCATCGACCCCAGCAACGAATTGAGGTTACCAAATCCATCGATATGGTGATCTTATCACATTCCGACAATGCGGCACTTGTACGTTATTGGGTTGCAGTGCATTTATTCAACCTGGAAGGTTGCTTCGCGATCCATTTTGGGATATTGGTATCTCGAACTTGCAGAGCGCAATGTCCAGCGAGAATGGTCACTCGGTAGCCAACCGCAATAAATTGGCCCTCGGGACGCCACCAAAGGTGACGATGGCTTTGTATAGATGATCCATGCTGATCAATAAAACCCGACAAACACTCTCGACACTCTTTGGGTGATCACTGTACAACACAGCACCGCCGTTATGCAATTATGCCGACACCTTCATCCGAACCATCCCTGACATTACTACGCTATCTAACGTTGTATTGCATCTAGAACTATGATAAGAGAACCAGATTAGACCCCCGCGTCGTTACGTGGAACCTAAGTATGTCTGGGATGTTGCTTTTTTGTCACTTTGACCGACGGCGCCATCGCCGGTAAGCTGCCGGCCAGACCTTTTCCCGGGCAATTTCGCCTTGCTTTCTTCCACACTACAAATCTAAATAACGTGCTATCTATAATATGAACTTGATTGATAAAGTGAATACTGCCTGTCTATCAGAGCATGGGTCGCGAGATCGGAGAAGCAGTTTTCGATATTAATTTGCACGATATACAGCCAAAACAAACGCATGAATCTCGTGGGGACAGTAGAGAATAGATAAGGTGCACCGGGGTATTATTATCGAGAAATGCGTGTTTGCGCTGCCCTAGCGATACTAGCAACTTACACAAGCTTCAAGATGCTAGAAGGGAAAAATATAAGCCGGGCTCTAGGCGTATCACTCAAATACTGCCGCGAACGTCTCAAAAGGCCTGCATTCTAGACTAACCGAGGGTGAACCCTTGTTCTAAGATCTACCGGTCCGTCTGATGTAAGCAGGCCATGGACACGGCGGGAATAACGAAGAAAGGATGCTCAAAGGGTTTGAAAGTACCTCTTTATAATAAGCGACCCGAGGTCGGTGCTGGGCTGATGAGAATAGCTTGTTATCGAAGAAACCGTTTGAAATGATAGAATAATCCATTCATTATGACTAGACAATATAAAAGGACCTAAGACCCGACCATGAGAGTAAATTCGATTACACTGATGCAAACGTAAAAAAAGATCTATGAGGTTCGACTGACCTTCTCTAGTCTGCTAACCTTGCTTTAAAGCATTGAGGGATCCAGCTGCTTCCAATTAAGAAGACGTTGTATTCATATATAAATTACTAAGATAATGGAAGATTCAAGTTTTGTTCTGATTTTACCGCCACTTGAGCCCTTATACGAAGTCTGACATGGGCTCATGGAGAACAAGCAATGGGCTATGCCTATTTGTCCTTTCGAACGTTTTGTTCGAGGCACTTTCAAAGGTACACACCGTATTACCTGACCCCCAATATTCGAATAAGATCATAGCTTAGTAAAGCAGCAGCCCAGGGGCAACAGTGGCGGTGACCATGAAATATCAGTTCTTGCCTAGACGTTATGAGTTATGGAGCTTACTACAAACCAAGATTACGCCATTGCTCCGTTATACTATTGAAAGCAAAACTGTCACGAGCCCTGTGCTTGCAGTAGGTAGAGACACTTGTCGTTACGCGAAGGACTCTAGAACACCTTCGTGGACGTTATCCTATTATATATGAGTCTCTTTGTCCGGGTCTGCCTGTCTTCTTGTCTATACGCTTACATGCCTTGTGACAGAATTTATTGCTGGTTGACGTTACTTGACTATGTATTCATCACATGGGTGGAAATTTTAGGATAGAATGGAAGTATTAAACACCCATTTCTTTGTCTTCCGAATGATTACGCTATATTAATTTATATAGAACGTATACTGTTATTACTCAGGTTCATTTGTGCATTTTAAAATTCTGCCTGTAGTATCCTGGGCATTGCAAATTGGTGGAAAGGCTGGAAATACGGAGAAGGTACCCTAATCGTCTTGAATATCAATTCTTCTTCTCCTCCCAAAAAAAACAAAACAAAAGGAAAACGCATGTAAGTGTCTCATTAAACATATCAAGATCTTGGTTCTATTTAGTTAAGCTACTAGTAGGTTGCAGTTAGGTCGAAGGTAGAGGGTATTAAGACTCAATATTAATGATTCCTAAGTCTCTCCCAACTAATTGGGGTAGACTCACGCCTTTGCATAGCTGGATATCTACTCTATACCCACTCATAAAGACCCTGCAAGCCTCCTGCGTACTTAGTGCCGGACGAAGCAATGAAAACTTGCTTATAAACTCTGGGCCATTGCCCCTATTTAGTTTTGGCGTAAGCGGTACTGCTCTCGACATCACATGTGGATAACGTTCAATTCTTCGCCAGCCGCTTTGGTTTCCCGACCTGGAAGAGACCAAGAAAAGGGGTGGCGCTGAGTTGCCAACCAATTTGAATCTACCGTCAAATTTCTTGGTCTAGAAACAGCATGGTTCTCTCATCTGACCTTTTATATATTCATGTAATTTGTGACTTTATAGATCGTGTCCAAGAACATGTCACAACTAAAAACAACGATGATATTTCGTTCGCTTGAGCTCGTTTAATAATGAGTAAACAGAGAATACAGAAAATACGTACCGTAACAGCATGACCCTAACTTCACTCGCATCTCAAATAGCTCCAACCTTCCCTCCATGGTAGCCATCTAAATAGTATAAGCGATGTCTTTTTCGTAGCTACTGGACCTACGTCGTAAAATGCCACCAAGCTCATGTGGGAGATAAGGCCATTGCTCTTACTAAGATATCAATAAATACTCGGCCGGATTCGTCCGACAAAAGCAACGATGACGCTATGAATACACTGAGCAACGACAGTTCTAATAACCGCTTAAAAGTAGAACTCCCAATCTGACTTGTTTTATCAGATGTCAGGACATCATACGCGAAGGACTCTGACCTATCGATTACGCAAAACATGAGACCCCTGACGCCAACCATACCCAAAAGTCTATATTTCTGCCTCTTTCAACCCGTACTCTGGATTGTGGCTAATCCACAGCCGCGTTTGTATACGTAGTCGTGAAACTAACGGCCTTTTGGAGGAGGTTGGTGCGATGTGCAACTCCATTGTCTTAAGAGGGAGTTGTGACCTGTCAATTGTTGCAATGTAGCTGGGCACAACTGAAAATAAAACCTCACCGTCTGTTCTATCTACTATTTAAAGTTTTGATCTCCCCATAACAGTGGAAAGATGAAGGGACCTTTCAATGACAAGAGAAACTTGTATCAGTTGGCTGGACTGAGTGAGCACTGATTCCGAACTCGGTTAGAAAAATCTCCGACTTCCTTCCATGTAAGTAGTGGAAGAAGAGTTGCGATGTGGTAATGGACTTGTTGTGAATGGTGTACATGGTTCTCGAAAGTGGCCTCAACTGACGACTTCATAGAGCACAACGCCGCGATTCATATTACGTGTAAAGATAATCTACGAGGACATCTGTTTGTGAGTAAAATGAGTCTGGCCCTGTTAAGCACACTTAAAAAAGGATAGATAGAAAATGGGTGTTATTGACAGTAGTAAGAAAACTTATGTTTGAGGTATCCGATATGAAAAGTACAAAAGACCCTTTAACGCCATGTCATAGGCTACACCTGAAGCCTTTGTGCCCTTCGCAGCCGTTACTATTACAATCGGACAGAATGGGCCTAGAGAATAGCCATCACTTCTTACCCATCCCGTCATAGCGTATCCATATGTTTCATTTTCTTTTTTTTACAAGCGCCCCTACCGGCTGCGGTGGTCGTATTACTTATATTGCATGGGCTGTTGACCGTGAGGTGGCGGCGGGCCTCCACCCCAGCCTTGCGGCGGATATTGATTTTGCATTGGTATGTTGTTACCTCCGCCCTTCATGTTCAATACGTCGGGTCTGTTCTCGAGCGGTTGTGCGAAGTTGCAGACGTGGCAGACGACATCGTGGTAGCCTTTAAAGGAGAGCGGTAGGACGGGCTGTGCGATAACCATGTTAGTATCTAGACTTTCTGACTTCATAGCTGCGCGTACGAATTGCGCGGCCTGGTGTACAACGAAGGAGAATAGCAGGCACTCACAATGAAACAGAAGGTAAACCACGGATTGCTCTTGATGACATGGGCAGCGTAGTTACCGCAGTTGTGGCACTGGCAGGTGACGCCCTCGTAGCCCTCGACCTCCTTGCGGAAGGTGTGCTCGCCGCACGTGAAGATCAGACACATCGTTCGGAGGGTGCGGCTGAGGAGGCGATATTCGGTGCGTGATGGCTGTTACTTGCGCTGCTGTTACATGCGCAGTGAGATGGCGCTGGATGGAACTGGAGATCTGATGAAGGTTCGTAGGTCGCGTGGAGTTGTTTATGTTGGAAATGAAGATGCGATGCAATACCTAGGTACTAAGGAAGTTATCGTAAGAGGTGGTCGGTGCAGGCCGCGTAAATGCGTTGTCCTCTCGCCAATAATTACTTATGATGGAGTGACATGCGCCAGTCGGATGTTGCGTCACTGAGGCGGTGTTATGGGGATGTGACAGCCAAGCCCAGAAACAGTGCTAGTGAGACAGCTACGGCGCTACAAGTACCTACCCCACAACAGCTACCCCTGCCGTACTGAACGAAATTTATCTGAACTGACTCAACTCTTTCACGATAACTTGAATCTCCAAGTGTCGACCCCTCCAACATCAATCATATCCTGCTGGCTGGAAATCATTACCCCATGCGCCCGCGGGCCTCGTGCCCATTCTCATTATAACGATGCTATACGACCTCAACATCGCGTGGTCGCCGCACACAAGTGCCGCAGACCTCGAGCGCACGCTCCGCTTCAGCGCATCCTTGGGCTACGATGTCGTCGCACTGAACCACACAATCGGGGCGCCAGTACCGCCGCAAATCACGAATCCGCTCCCAAAATTTGATCTCCCTTCCGCTTCAACATCATCATCAACGCCGCAGCCCAAACTTCCTACCGTCCTCCGCCGTGCAACCCTCGTCTTAACCGAGTCATCGCAGCATCACCGCCTGCCACAGCTCGCCTCCGCGTACGATATTCTTGCCGTGCGTCCGCAAACCGACGATAGCTTTTCGGCAGCTTGTCTGAGCCTCAACGATGTCTCCATAATATCGCTGGACCTGACCGTGCGCCAGCCCTTCGTCTTTCGCCCAAAACCCTGCATGTTCGCTGTGAATCGCGGGGTTCGCTTCGAGGTGTGCTATTCACAGGTTTTGCAAGGGCCGGCTCCGGCGCATGTTCTCGGAGCTAAGGGTTCAAAGGATGGCAATGGCAGTTATGCTAGTGGCGCGGGGGCAGCCGTCGACGCTCGCGCTCGTGCTACCTTCATTGGCAATGTGTCGTCCTTGGTCCGTGCAACTCGTGGCCGCGGGATCATAATAAGTAGCGAGGCGCGGTCTGTGCTGGGCTTGCGCGCACCGGCCGATGTCGTGAATCTGCTTCATGTGTGGGGCCTGTCAACGGATCGTGCCACTGAGGGAATAGGTGCGCTGCCGCGCGGGGTTGTTGTCAACGAGGGCCTGAAGCGCAGCGGATTTAGGGGCGTCGTGGACATTGTTAATGTTGCGGATCGCGAAAAAACTGACGTCGAGATGGGTGAGGCGGACAATGACAATACCAAAGCTACTTCCAGTAATACACAGGGCAACAAGGGCAAAAAGAATCAGAACCCAGACATGAATAATTCTCGCGGAAAGAAGAGAAAGACTGGCGACGATGCTGAAACTTCGGCCCCTGCAAATGCGAATGAAAATACGAAACCAGCTGGCAATGGTGAGGAACAGCCGATGAGCAAACGTCAAGCAAAGAAAATAAAGGCCGCCTTGCGAAAGAAACAAGCAGGAGACATAGCCGATACGTGATGCATCTCTACAATAGTATTATAGTCGCATAAAGTGGATAAAGATAGGTATTTGGCGTTTTGGGACTGGGTTCGAAGAGAGAAAACTGGACTTATGATACCCCCTGAATAGACTTGCTACTTCGAGATAGCTTCCCACCATTTCATCGGTGATGGTACGAAATGCATTTAAGACTTGGAGGAGTGAATGTGATACTTGACCTACCTAGTTTCAGGCAGTATTATGTGTGAATATGGGTCAATAATCACACAGACTAGCGAAGCTGCATTGCAGGACAGCAACTAGAGCCCAAAGATTGAACGCGTGGCTGTACATATACTTGTTAATATAGACAGACCATGATATGTTCATTTTTAAGTTTTCCATAAGTCGGACTTAAGTTTACGGGTTCAAATTCGTTATATTGTATTATATAATCAAGAAGAAAATATGTTCCACCAGGGTGTTTCTCGCAAGATTTAGATCTAGAAGATTTCACGTATATATATATAGCCAAAATATTGTCTGCATTTCACATGCCTTGTTTCCTCCCACGTTCTCGATTCGCTCTTCCCTCCAGTTTGCATCGGCAGCGGATCGCTGAGATCATCCAACACTGCCGAGGTCAATAACCGAGCTGAGATCGATGCCGTTGAAATCAATTGGCGGACCCTCGTTGGCGCCCGCAAACGTCGTCGCCGTGATGACAGCTGGTAGCGCGGGCGCGAGGTTGGCGTCTGGAGCGACGGCGGCGGGTGTCTCCTGCACGGGGAGAGCGATCGATGATTGTCCCGCTGCTGCTGTTGTAGTCGCTACTATAGACGGGGTCGAATCGATAGGCAATGCGATGGATGATGCACCGGCGGCCGGCGCTGACGAAGTCGTGACTGCTGGGGCCACCGAAACCGATGAAGTCGTTTCTACCGCGGCAGACGTGCTAGTTGCTGCAATACTTGAACTCTCAACGGCTGGTGACGAACTTGATGATGAAATGGCCGCTGCTTCGGAGGTGCTGGAGCTTATGGCAACTGAACTCGATGACGAAATTCCTACCGCGCTGGATGTGCTGGATTCTAGGGCGGCCGAAGTGGAGGAAACAGGTACCGCAGTTGATATACTGGAGTCTACGGCAGCCGAACTTGACGATGGGACTGCTGCTTCGGCAGTGCTGGAGTCAACGGCGGCTGAACTGGAGGACGAAATAGCTGCCACAGCTGATGTGCTGGAGTCTACAGCGACCGAGCTCGATGACGAAACCGCTATCGCGCTCGACGTGCTTGGGAGCACGACGGTCGATAGGGAGGTTGGCAACGAATTTAGTGGAGGTACTGAGGACGCTTGCGAAGGCACTGAGACCGCCGCTTTACATAGTTCGTGTTAGTTAACTGCTTCTCAATGTAACAACCGAAGGGTGATTTCTTACGTATAGAGCTCGTCGAGCTGGTAACGGCGGGCAATGAAACCGATGAAGTTGCCACGGCTGGATACGTTCCGATGAGCGGAATAGACGAGGTAGCTGCTATCGTAGAAGAAGCTTCTTCCGCCAAACCGGAGGAGACCACCTGAGCGACGGAAGAGGCGATGGACGAGGCTTCAGCGGGCGGAAGTGGAACGCCAAAAGCCGTCCCGCAAGCAATCAGTTGCATCATCGTCGTTGTCATCGTCATAGTCGCTAATTCCGTAACCGTCAATTGCCTGTTGACCGGGTCAGCGCCCTATCCATGCCAGCCATTCCACCTATGTGACGTCGACCTACTGTATGGCACCTCCAGCACCGCCTGCAACATCAGCGGCCTGTGTGACCGTAACCGTGGCAGTGGCCGTCACGGTAGGCATCGAAGTGTTGAGCAGGGCACCTAGGCCACCACCACCGCCGACCGTGATAGTTTGCCGAACGGTCTCGGTAACGGTCTGGCCGCCGCCACCCTGTCCTCCTCCGCCCCCATCGCCACCATTGCCGTCGCCACCACCATTAAGTTTCCCTAAAAGATCTCCGAAAAAAGAACGCCTCACCGGTTGATCGTAGTATTTGTATGTGCCGGCCTACTACCCGTCAGTTTTTTTGGCTGTTCAAGTTGGCAGTAGTGATACGCACCTGGACTGGCGATAGGATACCAAGCGCCAAAACTAACAATCCCGAGTAGAACACCCTCATCCTGACCGAGGATTAGGGCGAGAAACCCTCGTAGACTGATATTCGAACTATTTCACGATCCAAAGGGCTCGATGATATCGATTAATGATAGTGATAAGACAAAACAGACCAGCCGTTACGAAGAATAATATGGGGTCAACCCAGTAACAACACACAAAGAATATAAAAGAGCAATAGCCTTGAAGTAGATCGCCGTCACGGATTCAAAAACGAAAGCATTCCGGAATGTTTCTTAGAGAAGAATTATTTTGTGCAAGTGCCGGGTTTGATGGGGCGGACTAAAGGAGCGATAGTACCACCTTCAAAACATTAAACGGCGCGCGCGACAACGAGAATAGAAACGAAGAAGACCGAGTTCACCGATACCACGATGATAACATCAGGTCATGGAGGGAGGGAGGAAGACGCTGTGGGTAAGGAAGAAAAGACGTGGAGAGCTAAGAAAAGAGTGAAACCCCAGCATGAGGGAGGCATGTCACTAGGGTAGAGGGCACACCAGACGCATGTGGTCTGGAGATCGTTTCGACCGGGATGTATTATATTATTTAGACGATTGTACGCAGTCCTAAGCTGGGCACAACTACCGCTACGCAGTATAATCGAAGCTTGATATGGGCAAGGACATATATTGACGGGGTCGCATTATATCAGTGACAAATGAGAACATACTACGCAGAAAGAGATGGAGACAGGTATACTGGGCGATGGCATACATAGTGAGTGGAAGTGACTTGAGGCTGATAATGTCGACGGTTGCTATGTGAGTATGGGGGTAGTTAAACAGGGTCGGAGCTGGATACAGCAAGGGTTGAGACAGAACCCTGACAGGGGGTGTTTCGACCCCTAATAGCGAGGCTATTTATCAGGCCATCACAAAATCAGATAAAACCGTGTGAACGCGTCAGCGCTTGCTGTTTGTTTTATATCATAATAAATTGCTTCCCGAAGGAATCTACCTATTCCAAGGTGTGAGTTTTCGTGACGATGCTGGTTAAGGTGGCTGATTTTGTAGCAACATGGGAGCAAATGATATTTAATAGCAGCCAATGTTGGTAGTAATATTCGCAGATTACCCTAACAATGTGATCTGTCGGCAAGCGAGGGACCATGTGCCTAATGGCATCAAACATCACACCAATCAATGCTAAAATAAGCGCCTGGCGTTGTGTATTTAGCAAGTTAAGAACGATGTTAAGCCGTCACTGCGCTTGAGGGGGATGAAGAGATGGGGATGGTTTAAAAATGAGGGACCAGTGCAGCGTCTTGGCAGGAGACAAATCCCTGTATATGATTACATAAGTTTCGCGACATCTGATTTTATCGAGTACATCATACTTGTAGAAACTGCGATCTCGATGCCCAGTCATGCCTAGACCAACCCAAGAAACATCTTATTCTGCTTCTCTATGTCCAGCCATCGCGGACGTCTTCCCTTTCGGCGATGATGTCCTGAAACTCGAGGATCTCGATCAGGTTCCAATGTCCTTTATTCGATCTATGATCGGACCCCGTTGAGCTCAACTTAAAGTAGATCGCAAGCTCAGATTTTAAGGACTGTTCGTGAAGATGCTTGGCTGACGCGTCCGGAAGGGTGAAGCGGACCTCTCGAAGGAGTTTCTCGATGCGCTCCCAAAACGTTCCATCGGCATCGCAAAAACGGCCGTTGTGGTGGTGAATGAACGATGGAATGTTGGAGTTGACGCGGAACATCTCTACTAAACTCCTAGGGCTCGCGGTGAGCTTGTAGGCGGATGGCAACGGCCAGATGCCTTCAGCCTGTAGTATCTCCACGAACGATTCAAAGACACTATGGCGCCAGCCCCAGTCGTCTCCTCCGTCCATTCGCCTGCAGCGAAGCCGCCAGTTCACTCTCTGGCTTCCATGGAGATGTTCTTCGAGGGTTTCCTTGATGTCCTTATGGATGATCTTGAGGACCTCAATGCGCACATGGCCTACCTCGACTAGAGATGAATGGGCCAGAAGTCAGTCTCCTATTCAACAGAACTTTTGTTTGTTTAGTCAGGAATGGCTTACCGAACGCGCATGGCGGCACAGGGACATCACGAGACTCGTTAATGAAGCAGAGTTGCTCGGCTGGATCCGTGAGTTTTCCAGCTGCGTCAAGTTCGCAATGAAAGGCAATCTGCAGCACCATATAGGTGTACAAGGGTTCATGTCCGAGGACCCAGAAGATCCAAAGCAGTGACTCAAGGTCCTCGGTTGATTTTCTGACAAAATCTCTGCCAACCCAGTATTGTTCCATGTCTTTCACCCACCGAGGAGCCCACTTCGCGAAAAGATGTACGAGATCGTACTTATCGGCGAGAACGGTGAGATGGAGGAGCTGTCCAAGATCCATATGCTCGTCTGAAGACGTACTGGGGTAGTATCCGTAGAGGATATGGATAATGATCCGCATAGCCTGCGGGTCATCATCAGGGAGCCTGACTGTCCATTTCACACCATCCTCCTTTGCAGTCTCTGCGCTAGGGCTGTAGAGAGCGAGTCCAAAAGCTGGTGAGGCGCCTGCCACGACGGTCGAGTTAACACGAAATAGTATTGCGTTCGGTTGTTTGTTTTGTCTCTCATTGCCGCAGGATACATCGGTACACTTCTGCCTTCCGACGAGAAGCATCATATCGCCATGGGTGTCGAGTGTTTCTACTGCGGGTGGGATCTTGGCATGCGAACAACGATTGCTATTTGATGAACGCTGGCTCGCTATTCGCAGCATATTGCCGATAAATAGTGGCATCTTGCAGATCTCTTGCTGCGCTATCGGGGAGGCGTCTGAAACTGCAGATGTGATATATCAGAATCCAAAATACACCAATTACATATCACTCCGAGGTTCCATTACCCAAAAAGAAATCGGATAGAGGCACTACACGGAAAGGAATCTCCTTGAACGCTGTCGGATTTCCAGTGCATGCGCGTGGTGTTCGTGCTTGATGGGATCAATGTGCGATCAAGTCAGAAGCTAGCGTGTAGGAAAACGTGCAGGAAATATTGCTGTGTCTACATTGCATCAGTAATAAAGTACCTTTGTAAGTAACTCAACGTTGTCATTGTAAATACCTAGGGAATTAATTGTCTTGTTGGGCATAGAAACAAGAAATCTTGGGTACCTTACGTTACCCCGGATATGGTCACTGCAGATAACAATTATAGGTTGGTATTATTTGAACATAATGTGTCTGTGGTATTGAGAAATTCCTCGCGTCGCGTTTGCCTTTCGTTACGTATGTTAATTCAACTATTTAACTTATCTTACTAAATCGTTCTCAATCGCGTATTTACATGCTGCTTCACTGCAAGATTTCAAGGCATCTACAAGCAAGTCTCCTATATTGCAGAAAGGTAGTATCAACCAAGTCACAAGAATGAACACAGAGATTTGCCAACACTAATTTCTATGTTATGGAAATGTGTCAATTTATCATTATTCTCTTCATACTCACTTCGTTAACCTTAGTTCTACGCCAACTCGTGTACTCTATCCAGCGTAATACTGGATCATCCCCTTTCCCAACGCGTTTCCCAGTATCTTAATCTACGCTCAACTGGCCCGGCTCAGATCTCGAGAGAGGAGATTTCCACATTGCCCATCGGGTCTATCTCCGGAGTAGGCGGGGCGAGATTTTCCCTCTTCGTGCAGATCCAGCACGAAGCGTACATATTAACGCGATCGATACATGCGCCTCCCTCTCGAGAGCCCATACACTTCGTCACGAAACCAAGCCTCGCAAACTCCTTCAGGTACCACGGCTTCAAACCAGCAGAACGCAGCATGACGCGTCCGCCCATTTTCAGCGCGCGATTTAGCTTCGTGATCTGCGACTCCGCAGTGTTCGATCCCGGATCAAACCAATCCATGCTATCCATGACGACGGCGACCGTAAGCGTGCCGGGTCCAATGTGGGCGAGCACCTCATCGATCTCGTCAGTGTGGATGCGTAGGTTATCGAGCGCGTCGGGTCGCGAGAGGCGCGCGTGCGCTTTCGGCGACAGGTAATCTGGGTGGCACTGCCGCGAAAACTTGCCGTCAAGGCACACCAGGTAGTATGGGTTATCCGCTGCGATGTGTGTCGACTCTACCATGGGATCAAGCGTGTTCACCATGTATTGCCAGATGGCGTGTGAGCGCGTGTTCTTGGCTGTCGGGTTTAGGCCACAGACTGCGTCGGAGACAGCGTGGTCCGCCTCGAGGATTGCGAGCTGGTTCTTTGGTACACCGAGCGCGGTCCAGAGGAATGATTCTTGGCTCACGACGAACTTGGACACGATATGAGATAGCAATGCGGGACGGACACGATTGCGCCAGACCTCGCGCTGCTCGTTGAGCGTCTTGGCGGCAAGCAGATCTTTGACGGCTGCCCGACACCCAAAGACTTGCGTGATCCAGCGAAAGATCCTGATTCCGTGCTTCGAACCACCGGTGTCGTAGAGGCCGCCTCGAGTCTTAGTAAAGATACGGTGATTGCTTAGCCAATATTGGAATGCACGGCTGGAAAGGTGAGGTGACATCTTTGTGATAAGCAAAGAACGGAAATCGGGATGCTTCCCTTCACCGAAAATCTTCCAGAAATCTTCATATTCAAGCGATTGGTACGCGGCAACCTTGAGCTCCAGCAGATGATTCTGAGTCGGATTCAGGTCAACGGCGTGGATCCTAGCAGGGCCTTGGAGTGCGTAGGAAAGGATGTTGTCGCCTGCACTAGTGATAGCGAGAACAACATCGTTTGGCTTAAGCCTCAAGATTCGCTCATCGACGCGAGTGTCTTCCCAGGTGAATGCGTAGATATATTCGTCGTTGAACTGGGTGTGCTTTTTCAGTTGATCGTCATAGTATATTCGATAATGATGGTTTTGATAGAAAAATGAAGGGAGAGGCAAGTTTGAGGACAGATTGACAATGGCAGCATCGAAAGCCTTTGAGCGAATCTCTGGGATACCCTTGCGCACCGCTCGGGACAATGTGCCTGTATGGTTGGTAGGGCAAAGATAAGGTGACTCAGTAACCAGTGCATTAACCTTCTCTACGATATCGTGCGAGAGAGAAGATGAACGCGGTTGTTTGCGTGCGCCTAACCATATATAATATGGAATTGCGCCAAGCACATAATTGCGAGTGTTCACGTTGATAACCGTACCGAAGCAATATTCAAGATAATCCCGGCGACCAGGCTCAAGGGCCACTCGATCGATATCGAACCAGGCACGCCAGAAAGTCCTTCCTATGAAATTCACGTGACGATCAATGAGGCCCCCGGTGTAGTTCCTGAAACTGACATCAACTCGAGATTGAACATAAAAGTCAACCACGCCAAGAATGCCGTTCGGTGCTAGGAGCGAGGCCAGAGAGTCAACCACAGAATAGTAATCAGGCTACAATACTGTTAGTACAGGTAAAATAGCGTCCGATGAAATACTCACAATCATCGACAGACTATAGGACATGGTAATAAGGTCGGCGCCCACATGTCTTGGCTGCTCCCTGGAAAAATAGCTACCTTCAGGAGAGCGAGGTCGATCATTGTGGGGGACAGGTTCATGGTCTTCTAAGCGGAACATTCTGGCATCTTGACACACGATTTTCACGTTTGTCCAACCCAGTCTAGCGAACCGCTTCCGAGCCACTTCACAGAGAGATGGTGAGAAGTCAACTAGGTACACGCTATCGAAGAAGGTAGGTACGTTGACGAACTGAGACATTGCTTCAATGTTCCAGCCAGTACCACCACCGATCTAAACGCTCGAGTTAGCAATATGTTGGCTAAGAGTCGAGTACGGCCACAGACGTCAACCCAAATCTTCTTGGTGGTGTTTGAATTAGTTCTTTTCGACTTCAGGGTAAGCTGGGCAGCTGCTAAGGCGAGCATGTCCTCACGGCCCCTAAGAAGGCCCTTCCTCGTCGCATCGTATGCGCCAGCCTGCGCCTTGTAGAAGCTCTCAAGGGCATCTTGCTGGTTGCCCTTGCTATTAGCTTCATGCGGCTTGAGGAAGCAAGAATAGAAAAATAACCACAAGGACTGGATGAGGTTCAGATTCTCGTTGTCCTTGGGGTTCTTGGCGGAAATGATGGAAAAACATATTCCAACGAGGAGGAATACTCCTATTCCGACTAGAGATAATTTGAGTCCGAAGTCAATGGACAAAATGTTACCACCAAGAAAATCCATGATACTCTCTCATTTCTGTAGATGGGAGAGTGAGGTATAAGGTTCGATTTTACGGGATTGGAATGATTAGTCTCCCAAAATGAACTGGTACAATAAGAAGAGAGAAAGCTCGAGACAGAGGAGGGGCAGAAGCCAAGATATAGATCAACCCTATCAAGGAACCAGACATTGTCACTTTGTTTTCGTGTCCAGGTCGTACTGAATGCAAATCGGGTCATTTAGCCAATGCTTGGACAGATGTCGACGGCGGGCCGCCATGTGAACTAAAAGACCAGTCAAACTGGACGTTACTTTTTACATGTCACATAGAGCGCAAACTCAATCTGTGTGGTCAAGCTCAAGACCGGGATTTGGGCCATTGGTTGTTGTAAGAGCCAATCATTTAGACCACATGTAGCCTCTTCGCAAAGAGGGGTGGCATGCGTTCGACCGGAACAAGTTGGGTACAACAATGCAACTCTAGTCGCTGCGTACCTGCGACACGACGCTACTGGTAACCAGTGCCATCGGTAGGCTCGAAGGTAGGATGAGGCTAGAAACAATGTCGAGCGTACGTATTCCTACTAAGTGATTAAGCTAGCGCAAACCCTGGTTTGGGTGTAGACCCTGCAGTTGAACCCCTTCACAGCCAGCGGAAAGCGACATGTCGGCGTTCAGTTAAGCGGCCGGCCAATTAAACGGACTCTCGACCCCAAGTCACTAGAACAACGTGAGATTTTGATTATTATTCATCTGTCGGTATTTTGACAAGAGCTGGTGACCAGATTCGTTCGTGTTTACAATAAAGATTCGTCTAATCAATTTCTGATCTAAGATAGCGCGGTCGTTGCAACGATTGTGGACCGAGATCGGGGCGCTTCAGATCAGACAAGCCACATATAACCCACGTGCTCGAGACTCGAGTTGGGAATGGAGCTTCGGTCCAACAAGTGTAGATATTCAAGGATATATCATGGTCCAACGAGCGCTGCTGATTCGAAAACTATCGTCGCAAACTTTTGCACTATAATGTTGATCCGTGTAAATCTATATTGAGCACTTCCTGTATCTATCTTCCAGATGATGCAAGTGCCAGGGTGCGGGCCCTACACATATGTATATTCGAGGCTTATGGTTCGATCTATCGCTTGTCGCATTCTTATTGGTTGCATCGCGCTGCAGCTGCCTGGCTTGTCGAAAAACGGCGATATTTCTTGTCGTTTACTTGGGCTATCAAGGCAGTATGTAACTCACGCGGCTCGTCCCCTTTGACCGGCTGATTTTCTTAACGTTGGTTTTGCCGCATAGCTGAGTACTGTCGACGTGAGTACCTCCACATGGGTACACTTCGGCCCCGATGATCTTGACGACACGAAACTTCTCATCATCTGCCATGCCCATTGCCTTTCGGTCGGGTATAAGTCTTTCCAGCCCATTAGCCTTGAAATCATCTTCGTCCCAGAAATCTATCTCAACCGGCATATCTTTGTTGATATACTCATCAAGACGCGCCTGTATAGAATCTTTCCATTTCCCTTCAATTAGGCCTTGAAACTCGCATGATGCCGAGTCAGGGAAGTGAGATGCTTTCAACTCGTCAAAGTTGGCGACTTCATTTTCAAGCAAATGTCGAACAGCCGCGCCCAGTACATGTCCTGCAGTATGGTAACGCGAATAGAGGGTACGTTTCTCAACATCGATAGCTTGCGTGACAGAGTCACCTGACTTGAATTGCGATGACGCGTCGCTGAACCGGCCAAGATGAAGTACTTCACCTTCGGTCACTGGATTCATGCGAACAGCTGATACATCAAAACTAGCCCCTGAGGCAGCTCTGATCACTCCAACATCTGATGGTTGACCGCCGCCTTGGGGATGGAATATTGTTTGCTCTGTGACCACAATGTGATCTTCCTCGGACGCATTTTTGAAAAGAACTTTATTCGCTTCCTCAAGTGATGCGACTGATCTCACTGCTCGCACGACGGTTTGCAAGCTGTGAAGCTTCGCATTGTGTTGAAAAGCAAGGAAAGTGCGTTGCATGGTGTCTATCGGAGGGTTGTATCAAGCTGGTTTGTCTAGGACAAGTGATTGCGATACATACGCGAGGTTGATCTGCGATAATATCTTGTTGCAACTCATCACCAGTTAGTAATTACAGTCGTCGATGGAAGCGTGAAGAAAATGCGCCCTTTTGCGCCCTTGAAGTGGGGCATTTGACGACAAGCGGGCCACTCATAGCTGGGAGAGTTAGTATAGGTCTCAAAAACGACCTAGACCGGATGATTTGCGGTAGAATGGAACCGTAGCTGGTCAGAATGATGCTATGAACAAGCATCGCTCATTGTAATCTTGACAAACGTAACGGATCAGTCGATAGCCGACAAGCGCTCCTAAGGATACCGGTGAACCTCATGGGTTGAACGATTTATGAGCGATTTTAAAGGGCATTCTTGAAACCAACGTAGGCAGAGTTGATATCTAATTCGAGTTCTCGAGCTTGATGCTCTGACAGTTCCTCGGTGGCCTTCATCTGGTTCAAAGTTATAAGCCACTGGATGATCTTGCCCCTGTTTTCGAAATCTCGGTCTGTGACTTTGTTGGCGCTTTGAATGATGTCTGTCAACAGTGGATGCAACTGATCTTTAGCAAGAAGACCGAGACGAAGCGCATCTAAAAATGTGATAAAATCTTCGGTTGCCTTTAAAATGAGCTGTCCAGACTTGCTATCTGTAGTGACCACAGGCTGAGGTGCCGTGCCCGTCGAAGCTGTAACGGCTGTTGAAGGCATGCCAACCTTCAGTCGTTCTGTCGCCCGGGGCACTTCGAGCTACGCCGCTGTGAGCACACCGACACATGACTGTACGTACTAGGATGATGTGGCTTACATCCCATTCGGCCTTGAACTCTTCAAGGCCGACAAATGCCTTGGCTACGGTCTCATCGGCCAAGATGGACTTGTACTGCTTCAAGGACCGCTCGCATATGTCGGTATAGTCGGATTCAGGGATTGCATCCTTAAGAAACGCCCTTTCGAGCTCATCCAAAGTGACGATGATAGAGAATATTTCAGCGAGGGAATCCTGCAAATCGCGCTCGGCTCGCGTCTCAGCAAGTTTAACCTCCTATTATCTATCAGCCTACATGGATTTATCGATCACCCAAGGGTTGTCTGTGAATCATACCTCATCAAGATTTATAGTTGCAGAAAGAGCCGTGTTTGGTACGTAACTGTGAGGCGTTGGGGCATACGCTTGCCTCGACGTCATTTTCAAGGAAATATAGAAACTGCACACAGTAAAGGATATTAAATTGCGCTTCAATGCAGTTCGTATTGAAACGCCTATGGATCCAATAGGTTATAGCTTCTCCAGGAAATGCTGAGTTGAACGGTTGTCGAGATCTTGCTGCTGTAAACCCCAGGTAAGTACCTAACTACATGAGGTATCTTGATACTGAGGTAATCAGTACCTGAGCCTTACCATATTAGGAGTAGTTCAAGAAGATAAGGCGCCCCGCGATAAGTCCCACTAAAATTTTCTGCGGCTAGTTGAAGTGAAGCAATTGACCAGTCGGCTAGACCTCAGGCTGGATCTCTCGCTGGGCCAGGGCCTCTTCAACTACCACATTAAGTCTCGATATAAGTCCACAGTTGTTGCTGCTGGCCATTTGATAGCCATGGCCGGCGCAAAGAAAAACTTCAAAGCCACCAAGAAATTCGAGCAGAAACACCTCAAGAATGTCTTGGAGAAGCGAAAAGCTGGCGCGAAGATAAAACAGCAACACCAGGTCAAGGCGAAGAAGCAGGCCCGGAAAGCAACAGATGCCGAGTTCTTCAAGGGCCCCGAGGATGTCGAGAAGGCGGCCAAGGCGAAGTCGCCCAAGACCGCCAATGTCAACGAGATGAGCGTTGACGACTTTTTCGGCGGAGGCTTCGAGATCGTCGACGAAGCCCCGAAAACAAACAAGCCATCTAAGAAACTCGGAAAGCGCAAGAGAGACGAGACGCAGCTAAATCAATCCGACGATGACGCAAGCGATGACCTCGAAATCTCCGACGCTGAGCAGCCTGTGGCAAGCGACAGCGAAGACGATGACGCCAAGCTTGACGGTAGCGATCTCGGCATGAGCAAGGATGCCATGGAAGCTCTCGCTAAAGACGATCCAGATTTCTATAAATTCTTGAAGGAGAACGATCCTGATGCCCTGGATTTCGATGATGCAGACCTTGCTGAGGTGGATGATTTAAGTGCAAGTGAAGAAGACGACACACCCAAGAAGAAACGGAAGAAGTCTGCAAAACCAGACGCAGCAGCAGCATCTTCACAAGATAACGAACTAACACAAGAGATGGTTGCACGCTGGAAAACATCAATTGCTGAGAACCACTCTCTTAAAGCCGCGAGACAAGTGGTTCTCGCTTTTCGATCGGCAGCCCACTTGAACGAGGATGATGACGACAATGCGAGAAAGCAGCCTTATACGATATCCAGTCCCGAAGTCTTTCACGATGTTCTTGTTGTCGCGCTTAAGCAAATACCTGAGGTCCTGCAGCATCATCTCCCAGTTAAAGAATCGGCTGCCGGGAAGGTCTATATACCCACAGAATCAAAGAAGTTCAAACCATTGTCAATGCTACTACGAAGCTTTACCTCCTCAATCCTCCACATTCTCCCCACACTGTCCGACGATGCTACCCTCAAGCTTACGATTTCAGCTCTGACGCCCCTTGTTCCATATCTCCTAACCTTCCGGAAACTGTTGAAAAATCTCATTAAGACAGTGGTTGGATTTTGGTCGCAGACTACCAGTAGTGACGCAACGAGGATCACGGCCTTCCTTGTCCTTCGTCGACTTGTGGTTATAGGAGACAAGGGAATCCGGGAAGCAGTCCTCAAAGCCACATATCAAGGCTTACTAGCTGGATCACGTTTGACCAACGTTAACACGGTCCAGGGCATCAACCTGATGAAGAACTCGGCAGCCGAACTATGGGGTTTTGACCAAAGCATAGGCTATACAACAGCGTACAATTTCATCCGACAGTTAGCTATCCACCTCCGAAACAGCATCGTTCACAACCAGAATGATTCGTACAAGCGCGTTTATAATTGGCAGTACATCCATTCCTTGGACTTCTGGTCGTACGTTCTGTCTGAACATTGTAATCCAATCAGGGAAGCTGAGGCCGGTAAAGAGTCTCAGCTTAGACTCTTAATTTATCCTCTCGTCCAAGTTACTCTTGGCGCCATGCGCCTCATTCCCACAGCCACTTACTTTCCTCTACGCTTTCACATGATCCGATCGCTCCTGAGGATATCTAGATCGACGGGCGCCTATATTCCACTCGCCTCCGTTCTTTTAGAAGTTCTTAATTCCGCAGAGATGAGAAGGTCTCCGAAGCAGGCTACCCTCAAAGCTCTTGACTTTCACGTCGCCTATAAAGCACAGAAATCATATCTACGTACACGTGTATACCAAGATGGGGTTGGCGAACAAATAGTAGACCTCTTCGCCGAGTACTTCGTGTTGTGGTCAACCAATATTGCGTTCCCCGAATTCGCGCTACCTGTTGTTATCATGCTGAAACGCTGGCTCAAGCAATCGAGGAAGAAGGCATCAGGAAACAATAATGGCAAACTGCGCTCTGGTCTTGTCCTCCTGGTACAGAAGCTGGAAGCAAACGCCAAGTTCATCGAGGGTAAGAGGGCCAAAGTAGACTTCGCACCTCGAGACCGAGCACAGGTCGATGCTTTCCTAAAAGATTTCCCCTGGGAGAAGACACCCGTTGGTGCTTACGTGGTAGCGCAGAGGAAAGCAGGCGCAGAGAAAGCGAAAATGATGGAGGAGGCAAGGAAGGAAGATGAGCGCAAGCGGAAAGAAGAGGAGCAGGAGGCTCTTGAGGAAAATGTTGCCGGAATGGATAGCGAGGATGAAGATGAGGAAATGAATGACTTGGATGAAGATGAGGGCGATGATGATGAGTCTTCGGAAGAAGAAGATGAATGAAGTAGAATTACCGGATGAATAATTAAAACTGTTCTATGTGAATTCTTTTCGGCCGTTGACACCGGATCCCTATGCGCGAGAGGCCGAGCGCCATCCATCCCTTTTGCTATTAGTGATCATTGCCCTTGCTATATCTTATCTATTCTACGGTGATAGAGGGATGGAAAGCAGCTAGGTTTATTTGAACAATGGCGGATTTTAGTTTGTTGTTTATTTTTCTCCAATTGGGTGAGGCTCGCGGCTCGTGAGCATAAACTTAATTCTAAGCCGTCGCCAATATACTGTCTGTCATCTTAGCATGAGCTTCGAGAACCTTGAAAGTCCGCGCCTATTATGCCTAACGGGCAAATGCAAAAGTCCCATCGGATTTTCTTTTTGCTGCTGGCAACATAGCGTCCCATTGATGTAAAGAGCAAAATGTGATAACTTACAAATGTCTTGGTACCCTGAGGCGCCAGTTCGCTATCTCGTTTTAATATTTTAGCAGTGCTGCTTAGAACATGTTAGTCCGAAATTCTAAAATCTAGTTAGCAGATATTCGGTCGGGGTTCTAGGCGTTACGTACAAAAGATTTCGGTCCCGATGCAGCGGACGTCCCCCTTCGGACGGGTAAGTGAGGGAAGGATTAGGGCATGAATTGGTTATTTTTGGACAGTGTATCGTTACACAAGCTGTTCGTCCGGCTTACGAGTCCCCGGTCCAACTGTCAAATCGCCCGCGGGAAGGGACGAAAGCGACAACCATTTGCATGAAGCACCGTTTCACGCGACGGAAAGATGACAACATCGCTTCCCGATCTCCTCATGGAGTTCCCCGAACGCCGTCCGCCTCATCTTGAGAGTCTGAATTTTCTTCACATAAAAGATTGTGATTGTCGCAGCACTGAAGACGGGGTTCCACCAAGCCTCATCGCAAAAGCAAAATAACATCTTTGCCCAGCTTAAAGTCCATTCAAAAACTAGCACTCTTCATCCCAACAGATCATCCTTCATCATCTTCATCATTAGCAAAATGGTTACCTTCAACATTGCCTACACTGCGCCCATCAACAAGAATGGTGCCACGCCTACTTTGACCCAATCTCAAGTCTGGGAAGGGCTCAAGCTCAAGGTGCGCCGGGCACAAGACTTCGTCTCTGCAATCACCGAATGTCAAGTCCTTTCGGAGGAGACGCTGCCCACGGGAGAACTGCAGATCACCCGCCAGGTGCAGTTTGTTCCCACTACGACACACAAGGCCAATGGTGCAGTCAAGGAGGTGTGCGGTACGTAACACAAAAACTAGTAACTCTTCGACATGATGGAAATAAGTTATGTCTTGACTCTTGTCAGCACGGTGCTGTCGCTCATAACCTTCGCTAACTTCACGCTTCGTAGTGCACTATGCGCCTTGCCGCGTTGCCTTCCAGCAGGAAGACGGCAGCACCGTCACTAATATTATCAGCAAACGCCCGGACGGGGAGCTGCTCATGAGCTACGTGTTTGAGTGGCGCCACCCCGATGTGCCGGAGGGAAGCGACAGAGCCGCCCAGCTTGAAGAGGCCCACTGGAAGGTTAGTTCGTGCTTCGATATTTGTAATCCATCTCCATACCCAAGGCCTTGGCTAATAACCTTCTCAAGATGGCGAAAATGGCCGTCGAGAGCAGCATCGACACTATTCGTCGCCTTGTCACCGAGGGAAAGATCCAGTGAAGATAAGACTCTTTCACCGCACATGTGCTGAGGTCTTGTGGATACCTCAGATTCAAGTAGGCGGATTAGACGAACAAGAAGGATTCTACTTTTCCCAGGATGGATAAGTCATCTGCCAATTGTCGATGGATACCCTCGTTTTGAAGGTGGGCAGATCGCTCTCTAGAGTTACGCCTTGATGGCCTAACAGTTCAATTGAAGAGTTGTCACTCTCTTGACACGTTCGTCTATTGTGTGACTGTTCGCCCACTCTAAATGCTATGGAGCCTACTCTCGCCCGTTCATGCGCTCATCTTGATTCCATACCCTACTTTGGTGTTACGCTGATCCCATCTTTTGCGCGATTTGCTCGCCGGAGTAGGTTTGACCATCCTCGGGTGCCCACGTCTTAACATTTGCTTCACCTCGCCACTTATCCCGCCATTCATGTTCTAGCATAGCCATCTCATGCATATCGTGCCAACCGCCCATGAACCAAACCGCCTCTCGCTTGACGCCTTCCTCGCGGAACCCGATTTGGCTGTACAGTCGCTTTGCGCCCGGGTTCCAACTATAGCAGAACATCTCGACACGATGCATTCTCGCCAAGTCGAACGCCCAATCAAGGGCCCAGGCGATCGCTTCCTTGCCGTATCCCTTGCGCTGGTATCGTTGTGAAATTGAGAGACTCAGGAACGTGCTTCCGTGATGATTCTCCCGCTCCTCCGGCTCTGTAGGTGATTAAACGTTAAAAATTGCCGAGTAACTGAGTCATTCATATATTTCTTTGAGAGCAGACATCTTGCTACGTCTGGGAAATCAAACGATTCAAGGTTACTCACTGCTTAGCGCGAGGATGCCGATCGGTAAAGGATCTTTAGAACTAGGCCCCTCCCGCAGCAATATGTACATGGACATCAACTTGCGAGATGCCAGAGACTTAGGTAAAGCACTGACTTGTACTCTTGTGAAGCCAGTCGGAAGCGAAGTATCGAAATTTAAATTTCCGCTAGCTGATCATGTTAGATTACACACTCACTATTAGATATTTTACGATGGGTTGAGAAAGGGGGAGAGCTGGACTCACGGCTCATTCAGTAGTTCGTATAGGAAGTCTTCATGATTTGCGTCTCCAATAGGAGTGTATTTCAACCGCTTAGACCCATAAACATCCATAATGACGAGCTTTATGTCTGTAATATTCTAAAGAATACAGAAGAAAGAAATGCTGATATTTATGGTCGAGAACGGGAGCAGATATTCCTAGCTTAAAAGCATCTATTAGGCTTGGCGGGGGCGGGGTTAGGAACATCCAAATTATAAGCCAAGTTACAAGCCAAGTTATAAGCCAAGAATATATACGGATAGAGTCGTATATCATCGAATAATGAACAATAATACGTGTAACCTAGGAAAAAGTGATATCAAATTTTTACAATACTATTCAAAGTTGCCCTATCGTAACTTCCTCCCCCCTTTTCCTAGTGTCATCATCCCTGAACGAGATATGCGTCGTGTACAGGATATCTCCATAACATCCTCGACAACCACGATATAAGGAAACAAGTGAATAGATAACATTCACAAATTGGATAGCCACCAACCATAAAGGAAACTAGAGAGTATCTCAAGGAATAAGGACGTCATTGTTGGGGCAAGACTGAAGACTGCTGCACTTTTCTAAGAGCAAATCTGCGCAAAGAATCGTAAGCGTACTCCGCTATCCAAAAGATTGCCACGAGCGCGACAAGGTCCAGAAACAATGATTTGCCCGGCAGTAGATTGGTGCCTGGCAGTAAATAGGCGAGGAAGACTTCCACCAATAATGTATCAATCAGGCTATACGTGAAAATCCTCAGGTGTTGGTAGAGCGACAGCTTAGCGCTTAAAGAACCGTCGGTGATGGATGGCTGTGTCATGATTGATTGAATTAGCTTAGGCTTGATATCAGAATGTGTTAGCTTGAGTTGTTGGTGAGGTAGAGAAGTTGATATTCACTATCATACTTCTTACGGGAATTTATAGCAGGACGCTGGCGAGAGATAGACACGTTGTCCTCTTTCACCTTTGTTGTTTCCTTGAAGCCATTGAGTCCCGAAATTGTAGGCGATAACAATGAATTTGTTCTTCCTTGTTCTCACATTCATTCAATATCGGTGTAAAGTAGACACTGGTCTTGTGGACTTTATCCTGCTGACAATGAACCCGCACTTTTGTACTAAATCATCTGCGCCTAGAGGAATTAAATGACTTTAAACAATGACCTGTGCTTCTCCGTTGATTTGAGCAATGCCTTGATGTCACTCTAGATAATTACCTCGCGAATGAGATCGATTTATAGCTGGCTGGCTTGTTTGAATGATGTACGTCATGATGTCATAATAACCATGATGAACTTAACGACTGACTGGCTACGTTAAAAAAAAAACTACAAGCAGTGTTCATTATGTGTTTATCGCTTTTAACGATACTTACATGAAATTAACGTGATCCCAACTTGAAAGAGCGGTGATCTGAGCAAAAAATACGACATAAAGCCCATTGAAGGAGCCAATAAGCCCAATGTTGGACCGGACGGTAATAGGTCCGTGTGGAAGGTCAGGAGAAAAACACCACATTTGAACTAGCCTATCCGTTCGAAGTACGTTCGGTCTTCATGCGACCCTGCTTTCCAACCTGATGTAGGAGATAATTCCTTTGGCGTCCATGTCCTCATCCAGTTATACGCCGCAGGGCCATCCGCCTCTATGGGTTCATGACCCAATGGTCCACAGACTTTCCAACTCTTGATGCTTGCAGGGAGTCCCTCTACTAAGCTAGGCCACCCACAATTGGGCGTGGAAAGATAGATGTGGCCGAACTCCAAGTGTTCAAGGCTGGGTTGAGCACGTAGGAAACGCAACAATGGTGGGGTGCTGAGAATAAGGCCGCTTAGCTGAACAAATTCAATCTGGGGAAAGACCAGAGGCGTTTCGTCGGGTTGATCACTGAATATTTTCAACAAAGAATGCCCGCCTCGAGCAGGGAGGCTGGGCCATTTCCCACCCCCTACGAACCATAATTTTCGAAGAGTTGGTTGGACACACTTGAATAATTCAACAAGTACCTGATGTCTCGGGCTTTCGTCAAGCAGATATTCGATATGCAACACATCTAGCCTAATTTCTTGAAGACCCGTGAAAATGTGTCGAGTAGCAAGACTGTCATGAAGCTCCTCAGCGAAGAATTCGGAAACATGTAGACGTTTAATCCTCTGGTTCGCTGCGTGAAGTGCTCCAGCTAATGTCTCAAGATGAGCAGTAGTTGGGAAGGAGCCTCGGCGTTGAACATCAATCCCGTAAGAACTAGAGAGTGTTAAAGTTATGGTCACTAATCATTAGTGGTTAATTCATACATGCAAGATTCCAAGCCCGGAAAAAGAAGGCGACCGTCGAACACCCAAGGCTTGATAACAATTTCCTCGAGGGCATTCATAGTCTGGAAAAGCTTGATGAGGGCGACGGTGACCGCTTGTTTGCTTTCTATTTGTTCCATTCTCCTTGTTTGCCAGAAGGCTTGGGCGGCAGTGAACGCATCGACTTCCCTCAGAGGACGCGCCCGTCGGTACTCAAGAACGCGCTCAATAGCGGCGTCCCAATGTTCCTCCGAATCATCACCGTCAATCTCGTCTAACTCAGTCTCTTCTACCGGCTCGTACATTTCATTCTGTAGCTGCATGTGATAATCGTGCCAGAACAAATCACGGTAATATGCGGGGTCAAAAATAAAGGTCTTCGTATATCGCGCCAGCGAGTTACCTACAATCTCGTCGACCACTTCCGGCAGTTTTGCGTACTCGACTGTCCGGGTCCGCCCGACTCGTCCTTCGGAAAGCTCGCGCTCTATCGAAGGCCCAAAGTTCCATGGTGGGGTTTGATCCTGTCGTCGGCCGGAGAACCTGAGCACTTCAAAAAGTGGCCGAAACGCTATAGCTGCATACTGCTTGTTCACCAAGCGCATAGATATGAGATCAGCTGCGCAAAGAAAGGACGCGATCCTTGCCAGCAATTCAGGTGGTAAAGAGTCCATGCTTGGAGTAAAATAATATCATGAGTTGTCTCGATGCGAAATCCTGCTCGTCGTGGTTGTAGGTACTTATACGCATGCAAAATCAGGTTTGCATCGTCTTGGAGTGGACCTATAATCGCTAAATGCTGACTACACAGTTAGCGTATCCCTGCGCTCAAGACCTTGTAAGTTGATTCTAACATGCCTCCAGAATGGACGATCCAGATATGAGTGTGCAAGGGGAGAAACCAATCTCATATGCTAGAGTGTTGTTATCATAAACTTAGAGCGGAAGAATTTCGAGGATATCTTAAGAGTGACAATTGTTGATGCACTAGGATACGGAGAGTGACTATCTATTAACCCGCTATTTGCCTTCTGACAAAACCGAGCTGCATCACAATACCTCATGTCGGATTAGGGGAGGAGAGATGGCTGCCTGGGAATGATAGTAAATGAAATCGATGTGTTTGATTGACTATTCTGAATGAAAATCTTTTCGCTGCTCTTCTAACTCAAACATAGGTTTGACGTATTACATTGTTGGATAAAGGATATTAGAACACTTACTTTGTCAATTATTTCTCACATATGCCGGTTATATCCCCTATTCTACGAACGTGGTAGCATAGCACCACAGCTAGATTCACTATGGAGGACATCTTGGTTTGTCATCGCTGACCCTCGCCTTCACCACGGTTCTTTACTATCGAAGCTCACCGGCAATAGGATCTCCAGAAATGGTGGGTAAGTCAGCCCAGACAGACAAGTATATTCTCGAGCTTAAAACGCTGAAGCATATCTGATTGCTCTTCAACCATATCCGTGACACCTATAATCAGCAGTGATCTCCTGAAATTGGCTATAAGTGGGAGGTTGATCAAGTTGATTAAAAGCTCCGACTGTAAAGACTGGCCTGCCCTGACTCGATCCGCGCCGACTTCGGAGACGGGTCATTTACCAACGGCCCTACTCCAAAAAATAAAATAAAAATAAAACATCTTACTTGACTACTTGACTGTGCTGTTTACTAGATCTCTTCTCAATTTAGACGTTGAAATAGGTACTTGTAAGGAGAAGCAGGTGATGACTTGGGCAGGATATGGGGTGTGCATTATGTATACTAGACCCGTTAATTTGGGGTAGGCCGGGACCCAAAAATATAGTGTAGGCTGCAGGGTTCTTTGCTAAGTCGGCAGTCAACTCCTCTTCTTACCTTGGTTACCTAACCTACGACCTTTACACCACGCTTCCTTGCCTTGACTTACCCACATTTATTTCCTTTCAACTGGCTCGACTGGCAGCGAAAGCCACCTCTAACACGCTACACCACTTTGGAAGAGGGTCCGTCGTCTGAAGAGGCGGCAGAGAAATTTCCTACTCTTGTCGTTGTTCGTTGTTGTGTTGTGTAGTGTAGCTCTCGAGCCGTTCGCCTCGCCGCCTTTCTTCATCCACATGTAGCTGCCCGGTGTCCTTCCCTTTGTCGATACATCCTCCATCCTCCATCCTCCCCCGTCTCTCTCACCTCCACCACCCCAGCAGCTCCCCTCTGCCACCTTCCGACTCTCTCACCCCCCCGACTACCACCCTCCGACCCGGCCGTTTCGCTATGTTATGGGCCCCATGGACGGCTGTTCCAACGTTTCTCTTCATCTGCGCTCTTCTTGCCTGGTGGCTTATTGAACCCAAGACTACCCATCTGAATCTGATCGTCGCTGTCGGCTGTGCCCTCTTCTACTGGGCCATCGCCCCCGAGGTCGCCCAGTCCACGCCCACCCGCATCTACCAGCTTTCTAGGACCGTTGCCGCCTTCCTGCGACTTGACGCCCTGATCTTGTATCATGCCAACATGCTTCTAACTGGTTTCGCGTTCATGTGGTATGCATAGTTTGCCCTTCAATAATCGCAATGCTATCCTGCCCCCTTCGAAACTGTATTCTTAACCTGTGTGCTGACTCTGGCCCCTAGGCTAGCCCACCGAGCCGTGCAGACCCTCAGAAAATCTGTCAATGATCTTATCGGTATCTTGGGTGTCGAAGTTCCGGATGCGCCCGATGTATCGCTCGCTGGGATACGTGCCGATGCCGCCACACTTAATTGGACACGGCCTCTACCTACGCGACCGGTCGCCAAGTTCACCATCCAGGTGAATGGAGTTAATGGTGAGTAGCGAGACTCATATGAAGGGGTAGACCGTTGACATTTGACGCATACAGTCGGCGACTCTGCAAATCAAGAAACGGCCATCACTGTAACTGGCCTGAAACCAAATCATTTCTATAACATTCGTGTCATTGCCGTCGGCTACAACAATTTTCAAGCTGGCAGTCGAGTTATTCGTTTGCGAACATTTGGCAGAGACGGCCGCCCCCAGCTGGAAGATGGACGCCTACCCTCTAATTTCGTGCTTGATGAGCAGCAAGTTACAGCCTCTAATGATCAACCTGACGAGGATGGGACATCTCGTGGGCCCGCAGCTGGTGTCGAGACGGCCTCGATTCCCGACGGTTCGACCGTACCCTCGCGCGATGCGATTGTGAATTCAGGGCCTGGTAGGCGCAACACTCTGACAAGAAAGCACTCGCCATCGACGGCTAGCATAGATCAGTCTGCGAAGGATGCCATCGACGATCAGTCAGCACAGTCACTGCAAGAGCTGGGAGAGAAATTTGAGAGCATACGAAAAGAAATCGAGGAAGTACAACTACAGATTGCCAAGGACGAAAAGGAACACAAGGAGACGATGGAGGAGTTGGCGGAGGAAAAGAAGCTAAAGAGACGGGTCCTTAAAGAGAAGGACGATACGACAGAGAAGTTGAAGAGGGAAATGAATTCGACCGAGAGAGCTATGCGAAGTGCTCAACAGAGGAAAACTCAGAAAGAAAAACTTTTACGGGACAGACAAGCAGAGCGGCAGAAGCTGTACGATGATATGGCCAAGTGGGACAAGGATATCGCATCTATGCGTAAGCGGCAAGGGTGCTTTGAGAAGGAAAAAGAACAGTACCAAGAGCAGGCTGACGCGCGAAGCGAGGAGCTTCGCCAGGAAATCGCCCAGGCACAAGCCAATCTCGCCCAGGAAGAAGCCGAGCTAAAAGAGAAAGGCAGAGAATTAAAGGAAGCAGAAGATCAACGGAAAAAGCTCCCCGGTGGAGAGGAGAGCGAAGAGTGGCGCGAAAAAGATGCCGAGATCAGACGGAATTGGGACATCAGAGCGAAAGACCTACAGCGACGGCTTTATGCTGCTAATAGGAAACTTAAGATGGTCAATGACTATGAGCGTGTTCTACAGGCTCAATTAACAGCGGCTCAACAATCCGGTTTGCCATTTATGTATAGCCAGGCCAACTCGTCTGGGATTGATTTTGATCTCCCAAACCAAAATCAACTCAAGAGGCGAAGCAAGAACAGCAACTCCCTATCTGCCGTTGCGGTTCCTTCTCCTGCCCAATCGTTCACGGTAACAGACCGTCCATATGGAACTGCATCGAATTTTGGCCCGTCGCGGCCGCCAGCTGCGCCGCCTGGATTTGCCCAAGGGCCTTATGTAGATACCAACATTCCCTTCTCGGCTCCTCTTGATGATGAGGGCATCAGAGCTCTTACGGGTGGTGCTCCTCTCAGCCCTACTGCAACATCTCTATTACCCGCTGGTATGCTTGACGATCTTCTTGATGATGATCCTCCTAGTCCTGGATCTCTGCTGCCTCGCCATGGCACCTTCGGATCTGGCATAAGCCATGAATACGACGCCCAATCCCCAACATCATCAGTTCGATCACCGAGCCTCATGTCCAGCCCGCAAAGTTCTACACAGCATCTACCCTTTTCTCAATACACTGGAGAAAATAGTGAACGCCGGTCTCTCAGAGGACTTCGGGGCGATTTTGGACTATCCTCGTCACCAATACCAGCTACGCAGGCTTCAAATCGCAATCGATTCATACCCTGGCTCCATCGTGGCTCTAAAGAGACGGACGAGGCACCAGCACTGGGAACACTTAAACCCAACCAGAGCCAATCTCTACCCCGGCAGATCGAGGATGACGAGCCGGCTCCTAATAAGCGTAGGATAAGTTTTTCTGCCGGCTGGAATATGTTCAATCGAGGTGCCGCACCTCCGCGGCCTGACGCAGCGGAAGCCGTTACAGCGAGTCCGAGAGGTCTTGTATCAAGGCGGTTAGGGTTTGGCACGAATACTAGTCTTGGCAGCAACATATTTTCCGATCGAGACCCCCACAGTCCCAGACCTGTCTCGATCGCCTCGTCCGAGATGCCCCGCCCTTCTACCGATAGCGGTTCTATATGGGGTCGCGGTCTACAACCGCAGAGCCGGCTATGGCCTATGGAGGATGGCCCTTGGACCGGATCACGGAACCCATCGCGACGGCCTTCACTTCATGGATCACCTTCCCAATTGAAAACTACTCTAGCTGATGCAGATGACGAGATTTTAGACGATTCTGAGCTACTGCATGCCTCTCCTAGTCATGTTGGTGTTATCGGAACCAAGCCAGCTAAATCGCTGAGTCAACGCCTTAACCCGGCCGCGCCCACTTTTATGGGTGGTCTATTCCGTGTAAGAACAGAAAAGGAAAGAGAATCAGATAAAGAGGTGAAGGATTCCAAGGATAAGTCCAAAGATGGAGCTAAAGATAAAACTAAGTCTAAGGGAAAGGAAAGGGAAAAGAAGCCCCGACAATCTTTTACATCCGTCTCTGACATTGGCACCGCCTCTCTTGACGAGTCGCCATCGGATCCTCGCAAATCCCGAGACACTTATTCGGTTGACTCTCCTTCTGTCACGGAATCACGTGAATCTCTGACTCTCGAACAACCATTTTCGCATTCGCCCTCAGATCAGACGCTAGGAGTTGGGGTCAAGGACCAGGAGAGCGGAATTCGGAAACTGCTGCGTAAAGGAAGCTCCTCCAAGTTCAGCCTCTCGTCAGTGCGTGGTTTAGGCAGCAAGAAGGGCCCTAACAGCGTCACAAGCTCGGATCGAAATGCCTCTGTAGATCGGACTAGTTTTGACGAGTTTGCGGAAGATACCAGCGTTCTGTTGCTCGGCCGCAGTTACGACAGTCTGCATAGCAGCCCTTCAGTCGGGCCGACGAGCGGGCCACGGTCAGCTAAGGACAAGCCTGTTGGTTGGGGCTCTCGGTTCACGATGAAAAAGAAAACGGGGAAAGAGAAAGAAAGCCTGGATATTGAGAGGGATGACCCAACTTCCAGCACAGCGCCAAACACACCATCGTTAGCAGAAAAGTAATTCTTAAGGTGTAGTCATGTAACAAACCGAAACCAGTATAAAGGAAACTGAAAATTCTACACTCTTTTGATTGACTTTACTTGCTATACAATACTATCAAAGCGTAAGGGACATCCCAGGGCTGTAGAGATTGTCGTGATATTCTCTCTGGTTGTTCTATATTGGTGGGTGGTCAGCTACCCACTAAGAGAACGTGGCGGTGGGGACTGGCAGTACTTTTTCAATGGTTCGAGCTTCGGCGATGGGGTGTCTCCGATCTGAGGTACCTAGCAGCAATGTAGGCTAAGAGCTTGCTGCTTGCATGATATCAAGATTTATGAGGACGAGATAAATTCTAAAAGCACCCTACATTTCAGAATTCTCAGTTAGCTTACTGATGAATTATTCCTTCACCGGACTTTTGTATAACCAATCTCTTGAATACCGGCGAATGACGAGCACCTAACCCAAATAAGGTGGGCAGCGGACAATTCACGGCATTCCGTTCCTCAACGTCAGTTAGCGGATTCGAACTACGAGCAATTGAGCCACGGACTAAATTTGATAATCGAGCTGCCTCCCTGATTGCCTGCCGAAATAATTCGATAGGCCGAAGAGCATCCGGCCCCCTCATCCCAAACTCCCGCCCTCCACAGTCCGGCCAGGCCAGCTCATGGCCGCCGCCGCCGCCGCAGCGTACACGACACCGATCACGATGGCGTCCATAGGAGGAAGCAGTAGTAGTGGCAAAACAGAAGAGGAAGAGCGTCTACCTATGCCATCGCGGAATCCTTTACCACTATCCGCAAGCCAGGAGGCACAGGTGCGGGAGGTATTCAATGCGCGGGTGAGGGAACGTTGTTCCGAGGATATCAAAGGTTCGTTTTATCCCCTGCCTTCCCCTCCATTCACTATTTTCCGTCATCTACACCAGCCGATTGAGTGAGTAGCTGACACGAGTGTGAAAAAAATAAACAGCCTTCGCAGACTGCGCCCGCAACCGCACCTTCAGCATCCCCTTCGCATGCCGAGCCCTCTCGCACGCCATGAACAACTGCATGCTAGCGCACGCGACGCCCGAGGAGCACGACCGCGCCCGCGAGGACTGGTTCGCGGCCCGCATGACGCGCGCGCGGGAGCGCGAGCGGAAGGAGCGTCGCAAGATGGAGCAGGAGCGCTTTCACCGCGAGTGGTGGGGTCTTCCCGAGCGAGACCCCGACGAGGTCCGTCGCGAGCTCGAGAAGCTCGAGCGGCCCGAACGTATCGGTGGTGCTGTTAGGAGACGCGAGCAGCAACAGCAGCAGCAGCAGCCCACTTCCGAGACGGAGAGGAGGAGGTAGCGAGTAAGTGTGGGGTTATGAAATGATGATGATAAAGAGACGGGAACTGAGTCCAGCACAGAGACAGAGAAACGAAACACTTACATCCCGCCGAAGGAAGACGTGGTCGTGTGTACATTCTTGTTATCTGTAAATTATGGTGTTTCTGCTTATGTATGCATATGTGGCCGGCGTTCCGGGTTGTTTTTTCTCGCTTCTCTCTCGGCTTATAGCGCAGCGAGCTGGTATAGAAGTTAGAGATCTTGTCACGCTGCTCCTTGCTAGGAAACAAGATGTATGAATGTCACTTGATGATCCTGTTCTGGAAGACAGCATCTTTCTCTCTCGCAGGTAACTTGTTGTTCGATTGTCATGCCCAATACGGAACACTCGAATAACGGTAGCGTTATCTCGTGCATTCGCTCTGATTTTGCCAGTCCCTCAGGACCTATATCCTCCTATTCTAGATACTTTTGCGTATCCAAGCCGTCCAAGATACGAACATTGGGGTTTGTGGTATCAGCTAATACGTCATAGACGACAGTGAGGCCGGGCTCCTTCAGTAACTCCAGGTTTACGAACTTATAAATACGAATTTAGTACGTAGAAATTGATCAACCTAGATAGTAACTGATAGGAAAAGAAAGACGAGCAAAGGCCATTTTCGAACAGTTAAGAATGGCTGGTCTTCGTTGCAGGGATTCATAAACGGGCTGGAATGTCCTTACATGTGATATTTTGGATGTCAGATATATGCCTATAAGGGAAGTAAGTATCATGATACAAAGGTTTCAATAAATCAAAGAGTTCAGGATGAAAAGATGGCGAAAACTCACAGTTAACAAATATTTCACTATCGTGGATCTCCTTAAAAGGGCCTGCCTCCCTTTCCGGTCTCCGCCATATTTATATATAGCACCTGAGTTAATAATGTCTATAGTAAGATAACTGGGGGGTTCGGGAGCTCGCAGGAGCAGAATTCGCTCATAGACAAGAATTGCCTTTGAGACAAAAGGCGAATTAAGACTCCAGCGGACTTAACTCACTTGACGATCTGTTCATCGGGGATGCCAGCCTTAAGACACATGTCGACAGCTCCACGTCCGCAGCGTCTTAGAGCGCCCACTAAGGCCTACAGACGCTCCGAAGACCGCGACACGACGACCAGTAATAGGCTCTTGGAGGAACTCGAGATCTAGAAGCGTTCCGCCTCCGCGAGGAAAACGGGCTAATACCGTTTCCCATCCACCCCGGCCCTTGTATCAATGGGGAATTGGACGGTAACATTCATAATTAAAGAATATAAACTTCTTTCACGCCATCAGTTAACGGGCCGCTCGTGGGCACGGATCTTATTTACATGAGAGACGACTAGGTACCTTCAACACCTTTCCAGTGAACCTAATTGAGAATGTAATGTAGTGAAAAATGTACGTGCCAAGTTGGATGCACTACTTGTGGATTTCGATCTTCTATAGTTTCCACTGTTCTGGGAGGTATGAATAGACTAAAATATGGCCAGCACATTCACCTACTTGTCCAGCTTATGTCTAGAGCCAGCGACTTAACTGACAACCTCTTTTGATACATCTTAGTGCAAATAAGTATATGCTCTCAATCTGGAATACTAACCTTACCCGTTGGTTTCAGAACATAAGAACCTAATGGTTACAAATCCCATAATACAAACAAAAGAGCATTCTTTGAATGCCCGTCATTACAATCTATAGGGTACTCTTCGTAGCACGAACTGATATGTGAATTTAGCTTACAGGGAGCTACGCCAGGCGCCTGTACTCGCCTAGCAGTCCTTTTGGTCGCCATTGTTCTCAGGTATGTAAAGAGCTTGCATTCTAAATCCCTGCTGAAGGTCAACTTTCCAATTGCACATTGAAGTTGGAGCAGATGTTGCGGAGATCTTACGTCGAAAGTAGCACGTATTCTGCGAACAGTGCCTCCACTGCATTTCAGAGATTGAATAGGTAGATCGTCTCTATCTCCAACCCAGTCCAAGTATTCGGACTCCATATGTTGGCTGGTATAAGGCGAAATGGCTCCGAAGCCACAATCATCGACAGCAAGGTGAAATCCTTCGAGACCGGCTTCGACGATAAGGGGTTCCTCAGAGCCTGCTGGCATAATGTAACCAATTTCGATGTCTTCGCCATGTTCAGTTTCGAAAACTAAACCCGATATAAACTTCGTACCGAAGAATTCGATCAGACTGACGTGGATAGCTTCAATCTTCGACGACGGAAGATAAATTTCGGCTTCAAATACTTGACGATTGAGTTCACCAAATAATTCAGGATCGATACTTCGTGACGTCTCGACAGACTTCCATGAAGTTTGGGGAGTATCTTCTGAGTTCTGTAGCCAGTCGGACTTCCCCTTCAAATAACTCAATCTATTGACCTCGTCTACAGCCTGAGTCAGTGGTCGCACCGTCTGCTTCCAGATGCGAAGCCGGTTCCGTTCACCAAGGCCGACTAGGTTGTGCTTCATTCGCTCTTTCGATAACTGGTAAAGCTCCCGCCAATTAATGCCAGCCCTATCAGAAGGTCCAAGTAAAAAGGCATCGAAGAAAACTTCTAGTTCGCGGCCAGGCCAAAATCTACTTTTGAAGAAATATTGGGAAAGCGGAGTGGCAGCTATAACACGCGAAGAAAGACGAAAGGATAGTATATCCTCTGTAGCTACGTAGGTGAGGACCACTTCTCTTAACTCCGGTGGTAGTTTCGAAAATGGATCAGAGCTGGCCGGCACAGCCGACGAAAATATGAGAGGTTGTGATTCTTCATTCTCCGGAATTGCACCGTCGGTCTTAATCCGTGTTTGAGCCAGCCTAGTCTTTAACTCGGGAACATCAAAAGGATCGTAATATGCACTTGGTATCATGACTAGAACATTCGGAATCAGTTATCGCCATTTAGGGCTTGGTCTGTGAGCGTTTTGGGGGCTTCTAGACACTGTCTTGGTCCGAACAGGAAGGCTCGTACTTGGGGAGCGGGTAAAATTAGAAGAAAATCATCTCGACGATTACTCACGATTCGAGACGCCCCCCAAAAGTACGAAGTGGTTCCCGCTCTGATACGTTCTCCTACCACCGAGGTAAAGTCCACCAAAGTTATGCCCCCAAAAGGGGAGATGTGATGAGTGTGGAACAGAACGTAAAATGCGCCACAGAGTCTTTAGATTGACAGGCTGTGGTATGCTCGCCTGTTCAATTAATTGCCAGCATGATTCATGGAACCGAAAACCCCATACAAAGTTTTTTCTATCTGGATCGGGTATGTCAGGCCCTGGCGGAGTGACGCTTTGAATGGTAATCAATGACAAGGGATCAAGATGCAAGTCGTCGTACCGCTGATGGGTCTCGGGTGGCAAATAGTTCTTTTCGTCCGATTCCCTATAAAATGCTAGTCCAGAAAGTCGTGGTTCATCACTGTTGGGCCCTACGCAGTAGATGGCTCGATAGTAGGTTGACCAGTGACTTTCAAATACCCAGCCATGTCTGTTTCCCGTACCGCAGAATCCGCATGTAAGTGGAGGTTGCATTGCTCTTCCGAGCCGTTTTTCAAACACGACCGTGAGAAATTATCTCGCACGCTCAAGTCTATATAACAAGGGAGACATGGAAATATTGATATCTAGTTCATGGTAAGGTATTTTTACGTAAGTATGCATGAAATTGTGAGAGAAGAGGAAAGAGAAAATGACAAGTCAAAGCACAATGCAGGTTCCTTAAACGAGATTTACAGCTTTCAACAATCGGTGGCAGCTGGCATGTCGAGAAGAGCAAAGCACGTGACATTAATCATTCAACTGTACTGATCAGCATCTGCTACAGGATGAAGCCCGCTAAGTCCGTGATTTCATCCATCCAGGCCATCGATATAAAAGCAGTTAGAACCTGAGCCAGACTCAAAGGTCCTCTCCCCCAGCGATCCGATAAACTCGCAAAGCTCCCCTTCAACGAAATTGACGCCGTGGCAGAACCAATAGTCATCGGTTTGGCGCTTGGTCTTTTCAAAGCTTCCTGTGCACGCGTTCATACAAGTGGACAGCGCATCGGCCTTATCGTTATGTGCCTCCCTCTGTTCTGCTTTTGAAGGCGTGCACTTGGTGTCGCATCGTACGAGACCTAGATACGGGTTGCCCCAAGCCATTTCTGTCTCTGCTGGGCACTTGCAGTAAAGGTCATAGTTCGGATACTATATAACCATCAGCACGGATTTGATAACGCAAAGACAAGTGCCATTTGAGCACTACTATTGGAAATGGAAGATTCAGATGCGTACTCCGGTCGTCTGGTTAGGCGGTTCCTCGCACGTCGTTGACGGATACGTTGAGGAAGTCGTGGATGGGGCTGCGAAGACGGCACCAGCCATCATCGCCAGCACAATAGCGCATGTTTTGAAAGACATGTTCGTAAGCACTTAGTACAGGTCAATCGGCTGGGAAGAAATGAAGACTCCTTCGTCTAAATTCCAAGAGCAACAGGTGTGCGAAAGGTAAGACTACGGTTTCTTCTACTTTCAAATTGTGGGATCATTCTACTTATAATTCAAGATGATCGACATCGAGGGATGGCTCCGTGCAACTCATGCGTTTGCGGCGTACATTGTGTAAAGCTGTACATTCGTAGCCTAGCATTTCTCCAGATTACTACTCTGTACAAGTCGACATCGCACAGAGTACTACTTCACGGCAGCGTCAAGTTTGACGTTTCCCCATTTCCCCACATAGTTTGATTGTTCAATAGGCAACCCCGGCAAAACGAGTGACAACCTTCAACACCATCTTCAGATCTTTACCTGAATGGTACGTTGACGTTGTCTTGGCAGAGTTTGGGCGGAGTGCTCAGTCCCGGGCTCTCCTTTCGCTTAACAGAAGTAACAGAAGTTTAGACGACGGTTCTCCAATCTAGAAAGAATAAATACTCAAGAGCCAACATAGCTAGCTTGGCATTTCTCAAGTCTGTTGGATGTGTCAATAATCTCTGAAATCCTGATGATCACGACCTGCGAAATCCACGCTGCATTCTCCGGTTACATAGCGAACTGGAAAAATAGAAAAACAGACAATTATCAAGAAATACTACTCTGTATGGATTGTTGATAAGATATACGACAATCTGCGCACTCGGTCATCGAAAGAAAAGTGCGATAGAACGATTCTTCGTTTAGGTAACGCAACGTCTCAATGATCGTTCGTCTAATGCATGTAACCTCAGTTGCTCAACTCATACCACTCGGAGCCTATGCCGTCAGTCGACTCAAGCTTGGCAACGAACACGAGAAGCATGTCTCACAGCAAGTTGCTTGCTAATGTCGATCCGTAGGGCTGGGCATGGACGAAGTTCAGCACTATTGGCTAGGATGCGCAGGATCAAAGCTTGTTAACTCGATTAGTTAGCCGTACTTTCACAACCACAGACTCGGAGGTTTCCGGGTATTTCAAACATCAGATTTAATATCTAGAGCCATCCTACGTTTAGGAACACCATCATTACATAGAACTGGAAGCGTTGCCATATTCATCGAATTCAAAATCTTTCATGTTAACCACCAACGCAGATTAAGAATTACTGCCGTTATCCAGATAATGACGCGATGACTGAAGGCCAGGCCATGAGTACCGGTGACAACAGCGCCGGTTCGCCGAGCACTACGACCTGCCGGCGGACCGCTGACTACGGTATCCGTCAAGTCGGGCGTCGTGATCCGCATAAGTCAACTCTAAAATTAAGCTTCGGAAGAAGGGCTGTCGGAGCCGTACAAGCCGAGCATTGTTACTGCAATTGTCAAGTCTTTGGCCAAATCAGGTCAGTTGTCTGTAACCTGTGCTTACGAGAAAAATGGGTGCAGACAACTAGCAGATCCAAGTCCACTTACCTCGGCTTACCAAACCCATGCCTTCGACCCCTGGTATTCCACCAACCTGTCACACTCGAAGACATGATTGGACAAATCTTATCGATTAGATCGTGTCCCTGCATCATAGCCTGGCTCCCCAGGGTCAAGGCCCCAACAAGCTCAACAATTTCGGTCATTGTAGATTTGATTTGGTGGTGCATGTGTGTGTCTGAAGCTTGTGATCGGGCGGAAGCCTGTCATATAATCATGGTCTCAGAGAATAGCTAACTATATGACTTGCATCGATAAGCACTTTATTTCCACTAAACTGTTGTGCTAAATCGATTGACGATAGGTTGTTGCAAGTTGTCATACCAGCACATTCTAAAATCTCAAGCCACGCTCTCATAGGTGAAGATATGGCTGTCAAAGGTCCGGCCTTCCCGGGCTATACGCCCATCTCAAATCGCATCTTCATTCGAAACGAGAAAACAGGCTCACTTTCAGAGAGCGCAAAGCGGACAACGACGGCTGACCCTACCACTATTCTGGTTTACGGGTGGGGTGATGGAAATCCGAAGCATGTTTGTAAGCGAATTACTGGCCCCCTTTTCTGATAGGTTTGGCGGTGGTCGCTCTCACGGACCTCCAAACCAGGTTGAAAATCGTCGTCTCGGCCATCAATTAACGCCTAAGACAGCAAAATATTCCGAGGGTTATCACGCACTCTTTCCCTCGGCGAGGATTGTGGTTATTATCAATCCCATCTTCGCCGCAACTTATCAAACCCTACCGAAGCGGACAGCGGCCATGAGGCCGATCATCGATACATGCTTTCCCAACATTGATGACGGGTCTGAACGCGTCATCATGCATATCATGTCCAACACCGGTGGTATTTATGCTGCAGCGACTTTGAACGCGTACCGTGAGCGCCATGGCCCAGATGCCTCGCTGCCACACCACCTCTGCGTCTCAGACTCAACCCCGGGCAGCTTGAACTTTGGCTCTGAGGTCTGGCGGTGGAGCCGGGCGATGGCGATGGGCATACCAAAATGGTTCCCCTTACCCTTCAAGTTTATACAAGCTCTCTGCGCCGCTTTCCTATTCATGGTCCACTATCTCGCTATAGTTGTTGGTATCGAGCCCTCGGGCCCCCACAGCGCCAGAATCTTCGTCGAACATGCTTTCGCGACCCCGAGGGCGTTGAGGCTGTTCTGTTATTCCAAAGAAGACGACTTGATAGGCTGGGAAGACCTCGAAGAACACGCGGCTGACGCCGAGAGTAAAGGATATAAAACTGTGCTAGAGGAATTCAAGGGCTCGCCTCACGTGGGCCATATGCGGATGTATCCCGAACAATACTGGGGTACTATATTGCGCTGTTGGGAGCAAACTATGGAGATGGATCCGAAGGTATGAGAGGTTTCGGCGCTGCTGATGAGATCATCGTCAGAAAACATGAGTATATAACATGATTCCCAAGAATCATAGAGACCATAAATGGATACAGGCTAGAAGGCTTCTGAATTACTCAATAAACATTAAAATATAAAGCCAATATTGTCATGGTCCATATTCCGCCGCAAAGGTGCTAGGAAGCAGTATTTAAGGTTGCCCTTTACAGGGGAGTCTCATTGCTTGTCACATTCAATCGCTACTTGCTTTCGATATTCATCTCACATCCAGGAATTAGCTATGTCAGCATTGAGTAGCTGTTGATCTATAATTCGAGATCGTCTCATCCCATTATTATACGCCTACCCCTACGGCTGAATTTGGGTTTGAGGTAAACAGACAACCTAACATGTATTTCGAAACAAGCATTAAATCCGTTATCGTGCGTAAATTTTCGAACAGTTCATTTCATACAACGACCAAGTACAGCAGGTCAATACCTGCAAAACATTTCTTTGTCCAAGCCGGCCAATGCTTGCGCTTTGTACTTACCTATACATAGGTGGTCTTAGATAGGCCCCTGTTAACGGCGCGTAATGGCTTATTGAAGTGATAGCTGTAAGTACAAGAGGAGTAGTGAAGAATACCTTCACTAAGTATATAATATTGCTTGGTATATTTAGGAAAGGTTGATGAAACGTTCAAATATTATTGTAGCTATACACCAATGGAGGTAGGTGCTGGTGTCTTCATGTAGAATCTAGGTTCTCTATAACATTTAGCCAACGAATCGACCCCCTTTTCTGTACCGTCGCCCCGGGCTTTTGAGTAACCATTTATTTCTACTCAGAATAGTATGTCACAAAAACATCGCTGTCGAGAACTCTACAACTTAAAAATGTAGTAGCAGCACGGGAAACTATATCAATCAGTAACAGAAGCCAAAATCTAACAAAAGCCCCGGTATCCACCCCTAAGAGACGGAGAAACTCTTCTTGTTCCTATTCTAAAAGGGAGCTTCTACGATCCGATAAGTCTCCTTCATACCCGTGTGTTGCTCTTAGATCGGAGATTATTTGATCACAAGCAATCTTTAGCGGCTTAGAAAGATATTTGAATTGCAACGATGTACTAGGGCGTCAAGGTAGCTACACGAATCAGGTCTTCTCTCTCAACTAGGCGGTGACCTAGGTTCATACATGTGATAGCTTTCGCTTTCGCTTCTCGCTCCGCACTGCCTGCGACTAGGCATATACGGGTAGCTAGATGGCCGTAGGCTTACGTTAGAACCTCAAGGGGAGTCCTACCAGTAGCGGCAACCCACGACGCTAAGGCGGAAACTCCCTTTAATTGGAAGATTGTCGAGCGCTTTCCCAGCTCCAATTGCTCTATAGCATCTCGTTATGTGGTTTTTTCACCACGGAAGAATATAACGGCATTGGCCGCGACCAGATGAGGCCAATTATGCCATCTCCGCAGCTGAGGAGATTGCAACACAAGTTGATCCTGTGATCGTGTAACTAGGCGACGAAGACTGCATTATCCTCGGACATGAAATTGAAGCTCATCGCTGAGGCCTCCGGCAGTACAATTTTCCCCAACCCGGAGAGTGACGTCGTCGTGAAAACGGACACTCGTCTTTATGAGATGCCTCTGCCGACGATACGGAAACCCCTCGAATTCCAACGTACCCGTAAGGACCCGGAATCATGCTGAAAGTTCCGCAATACAGAGACTGGTGCCATCATCAAGTCAGATCCGGCGAGCTCTAAGGATGTGAAGCATTGATGTCAAGTTCAAAACGCGGTGTAATCTGACATCCTACATTTCGTATAGAGTAAAGAGTTCGAACTACAAACATGTAACCTACGAGGTCTCAGGTTTAGATCTGGTGGTACAAGTCTAACACGCTCAGTTCAAAGTAGCACTTATTCCGCGAACTCATCGAACTGAAACTGAACTCAATATAGAAAGAAAGTGTCCCTCCAACTATTCTCAAATATTAATTAAGCCTTCCGACCTTGTTAGGATGAGCGGGGTACCGCCGAAGTTATACTATGAGGCTGAGCTGAATCGCGAAAGTTCACTGGGAACGTAATAACCATAAATACCGGTAGGATTATACGAAACCGATAGTATTCGCGAGTGGGGTACATCCAATATTGGGAAGTATTCAATGATAACCAGCGTGGCTTATTCTGTATATTGTATGGAATGAACTTCATAGTCACTGAACCATCAGGTCGACTCGATGAATGTGATCAACTGATATAAGCCTTTGAATTTCAACTGATAATTACCCACTTATTTTCCACTTATTTTCCACTTATTTTGTAGACAGGTACTTAATGCTGCGTTAAAGCCACACGAACGCCACACGAAGATAGCGAGCTTCGTGAGCCTGAAGGGCGAGCGGCGGATTAAAATATAAAAATATTTACTTTCTTTCCGGAGTGGGGGTCGGCGCGGAGCGCATGCCTCCCGGAGGTCAAAGAATTTAAAAAGAATGTTGAATTGTGGTTATTTGCAGCGCAGCTGCTACGGCGTAGCCGTCTGAATTTAATGTACCTGTATACAACAAGAAAAGTGGGTAATTATCAGTTGAAATTCAAAGGCTTATATCAGTTGATCTATATCCTCGGTCGACTCCATGGCTTCCTCAAAATTTGCATCTATTCCTACGTGTAAATGCGACCTCCTTAATCTAGCTCTCCATCTTCATACCCGAGTCTACCTAGTCTACTTAGTCTACCATACTTAGATTTATCTTAATATTCGGCGACGGTGTATAATGTGTATAAGACCCTTGAAGTGTAATTCATTAGCGCTGCGCTAGCCATTCTTATGTATGTATATACTGCAGAACCCCTGCAATGAGCTTTATCAAATTTTTGAAGTATTGCGCCCCCTTTCGGCTCCGATACCGAGACCGAATAAGTATAGAATACCTAGCCCTTGCAACATCTGGGGTTAGAATGTTGTAATTTCGACAAGAGTTATGCAAGCGGCGTACACGGACGTCAGATTTTGGGAGACTCGGTATCGCAATTGAGATGGACTCTCTGGCCATTCTAGGGCTGATCTAAAGGCTAATGCATTCAGTTCTCTCGTGAGCAGAGTGATGATAGGTAATGGAAAGCGCCATCTTATCTCTTGCGTTACGTGTACTCGGTGGCTCCATGCGCTGTGATCATCTTCATTATCCCTGCTCCTGCAGAATAGTGTACGGTACAGCCCGTACCAGGGTAATGTAACAACGATGTGATTGGGATAACCTGAATATTTGTACCGACCTACCCATTGCAGAACGGCTTTGGTTGTTTCCTGGGTCGCTTACTATTTACTATGCATATGCCCTCTCTCTTTTGGAGTTTTCTAAAGTGAATTCACCCCGTTTGCTTCACGATTCTAGGTTTCGGGTGTTGGAAAGATAAGTTGCCAAACGGACGATCACTGTGTCGCAAACAACAAAAGGAGTCATGAGCGGCCTGGCAACTCTGTCGCTGAGAAGTAGCGACAAGACGACGTGCACGTTGCCAACCCCGCTTGTTCCTAGTATGTGCGAATATTTCTTATCTGAAGTTGAAACGCCAATGTGAAGGATCAAGCTTACCCAGTTGGTTTTCTTACCTAACACGGCTCACTTTGTTCATTTGCTCAACTTCAAAGTCCAATTGCTAACAGAAACACTACCAATATAGTCCCAACGGAGCCAATCGCTGGGTCAAAAGATTTCTATCATGTGAATGTCATCGTTTCTGGGGCATTGGCCATCTTCTCTACTCTGGTGGTACTGGCTTTGATATGGCGACACGCGACGAACATGAGCCGGCCGCGTGAGCAGCTATACATCATCAGAATCTGCCTTCTCCTCCCCATCTTCGCCACAGTCCTCTGGGTAGCCGTCTACATCCCGCGGACATACGTCTACCTATACTCGATAGTCATAATCTGCGAACCAATAACGTTGACCTGTTTCTTCCTGTTCATTTGCGAGACTTTGGCCGCGCCCGTTTCGACGACACCGACGCCGTCACCGTCATCACCGCCCTCGCGACGCTCAGTCTTCCTCTCGCCGCTGGTTACTCGGGCTCGGCAGCTCAACGTCCCTCTGACTGATGGAAGCGTCTTCAGTGTCTTTCGTCGAAGCTGGTTCGGTGTGGCGCAAGGAATCCCCGTCGCCTGGGCCGTGGCAATTGCGTCCATTGCCACCGAAGCCAAGGGTGTCTACTGTCTGACGGCGCATGATGCGCATCATGCACATATATTTCTGATTGTGTTCAAGACTGTTAGCACGTTCACCGCGCTCATCGCCGTGCTGCGCACCACGCTGTCAGTACGGGCTGAAGTTAAAAAACATCGAGCTATGACCAAACTTTGGGCTTTCAAGGCATTGATCTTCTTTCAAACGGCGCAGGACGTGAGTACTTATTAGTAGCCCTAAAATGAGCGGAAGAACATGCACCAAAATCAAAAACAGTCTCTTATGATACCTAACCTCTAAAATGAAGACATACTAACATAATATTGAGAACAGTTCATATTCGGGATCATTAGCTCCAAAGCTCCACGGTCGTTAACTGATTCTAAGACGATCAGTCAGGTCGATTTCATAACTGGCCTCCCCTCGCTAGTCGTAGAAATCGAACTCGTATTTTTCGCTCTGTTCTTTCACTATGCGTACAGCGTGAGCATGTACCAGTTGTCAGACGAGCAGAAGCGCGCAGGAGAGAAGTACGCGGGATATGGTTGGCGATTAGTAAGTCTCTCATGCTTTGATTATGCTTGATTTTCAGCCAAGCACAGAGACTGTATTAGTTACAAAAGTCTTCTTCAATGTTCACTCTGATTATCTTGCTAACGAAACACCCCTTGAAGATTTACAAAGTCTTCGATATCCGCGATGTCTTCGCCTTGATCGGGTTCGCTTTCCGCATCCGCCAAGAAGTTGAGCAGCATGAGATGGAGACAAAGGGCCAGAGTCACCGTGTGCGGGCTAGCAGCAGCAGCACCCAAGACTCAACAGAGAGGAAGGCGCCGAATGAGGAGATGACAGAGATGTCTGTACTGGGACAGAGTACGTAAGTCGAAGAAGAATAGCGCAAGGGGTATCCCTACCGTGATCAATAGAAGAGGGTTGAAGATGTACCCAGAGCTCTACTTCGGGCTATATTCGATTGTTATAATAAATCACTAATCACTCATTATCTAAATATTCCCATCGGGTATTAACGCAACTAATTAACCCTAATTGCCTACCACTCTGAAAATCTGTAAGCACCCAAGTCGTTTTCTGCCAGCTCACCCATGAGGCAACTTCTATTTCTCCGTACTTAATAGCAGCATTCAACTAAACGTTTAGAATAATCTTGCCCACATATAGAGCAACAATGAGTCAGCAAGTCAAATAACCGCTCATAGGATAGCGCGGCAAAGGCTTTACTTATGATTAGGTATTTCACATTACCGCCGTGTCTGTAATTGGGAGATAAGGGGCTCAGTTTGAAACACGGCTGCTGACAGAAGCCGGTCAGCTCACTTCACTTCTTCCGCAACAGCCAGAATCCCATGGCGTCTCGAATGACCCAAATACGCCACAGGTATCGCTAGCCGCTGGATAGTTATTGTGCTTCCCAATGGTTCGCATTCAGATATTGCATCCATCTACAAAAACGTGAAGTAAAGGATTAAAAAAGGCATATTGCTAGATTGTATGCTAAATGACAATGTATTTATACCATCTGTGACACTAAAGCCTGAGCCTCCGTCGGAGACTATCTACAACCGCCACAGGCTTGCAACATTGATATCCTATTATGTATGGTGGGAGATTTTGGATATGTGAGTGGCAACTGATGCGCACTCTTCCGAAGACCCAAACATGCATCCCTGGGTCCCTCTCATTCCCCGTCGATTTCTGGGGCTCTTGCAACTTCTCGTGAAACGTTGCGCTTGAACTATAATTCAAAAAATGGTACATAGAAGTGAACATGCGCACTTAGAAGTGTTCCTTCCAGAATCGGAACCGGACTTCCCTGCAGGTTGCGGCCTTTGTAGCCTTCTTAATATCTCGGGCTATAATCTATGTCAGTAAATAATATCGAGATGAGGTTTTGTGGCTACTTACCAGCTACAGAGGGTCCGCAGAAGTACACGCCCACTGTTGTTTGCATACTGCCCTCGAGGCCACTAATGTATGTTCGATCGAGGATACCATTTCGCATAGCTTCAAATATACTGAGAAAGTTAGGACGGCCGAAGTTCGTCCGCGCCTTAAGCTCCGTCAAAGGATCTACATCGGAACCGACACTGTTCAGCACAATATTCTGGGCTGTGTCAATGTCAAGTTTTTGTGTTAGGAATGTGTGAATCTTAAGGAACTCAACGCCGTTGCTACCTGGAATTCGAGCGGCCTCAGAACTCTGTGATTCAAGTGATGAGAGCAGGGTCTGGAACCATTCAAAAGACCCGGTATCTTTGCACACCCAGATAAATTCAACTCGGCGCAGACGGCGGGGCGGGTTAGGACTGTTCCGCAAATGCCAGATATTTTTGAGGATCGAAGCCCACGGCGTGACACCAATACCCGTACCGATAAGGACTGCAATTTCGTTGTCGAAAACGTCCTCAGCAGGAGCACCGTAGGGACCATCGATGCGAAGAGCTGGCATTTGTTGGCCGTTTTGGAGCGCGACCTCATACATTCCCATCGGGTCAACACCTTCATACAGCTTGGCCTGAGCAGCGCCAGCACCAACTGCATCACCCAATGCCTTTGTGAAATCGCCGACTTGTCGGACATGCACAGAGACATAAGGGTCATAAGGGCACGATGTTATGGTGAATGGATGCCACTGGTAGCTGGATAATGAAGGCACCTGTAAAAAGAGCCACTGGCCAGCCTTGTATTTGAAAGATGGCTTTTCAAACTGGATTTCCACGACGTCTACGACCAATTAGCAAGCCGCAGCAAGAATTGGATCGATCTCACTTACCATAGGGATGGCGAACCACTCGAGTGATCTTTGTTAACCGCTTAGCACGAACTTCGCGGTATAATCGTTCAATCAGGTAAAGTCCACCTGCGACGAGCTCCCATCGCCAGCCCTGGTAGCCGATGCAGTGCTCCCAGAAAAGATCACCAGCGAAAGGAGAGATAGGGGCAGCAGTGTCACGAACAAAACATCCAACTGCGTGAGTGTACATTCCGAGCAGGAATGGGATGAAAAGATGGTGTGTGTACCAAAAAGTCTCAAACGACTGTTGTCGGATGCGATGATGGGCTGTTGTGTACATTAACAACATGCAGAAGAGCATTATATGTCCTGTTATACCACCGGGTTGGGCATAGTGAATCTCGACAGCTGTCTGAGGCCTAACTTGCGTCTTCTCAACGTTGTAAAAACTGGAGATGTATCAGTAAAGACCCATGCGTGATAGTTGAATCTTTGACATACTTGACATAGTGCGCAGATACATGCAGAAGAGTGAAGAGTAACATTGCGTAAGCGACTTGACGATGAAACCAAATGTTCTCATCCAGAGGTAAAAACCTGATCTTGGGTCGAATCCATCTCACAATTGTGCGACATACTGGAAGTAAGATGAATGTTGTGTCAAATGAGAGAACGAGACCAGCGCCTCGCGAAATCCAGACCGACCACTTCAGGGTATTCAGTGCAGCCAGTCTAGGCTCTGTCGCTTGCTTGTACCTATCCACCTGTTAGAACACCGCAATGAATCAAGGGGCAGAAAACCACTTACCAACCGAACGCAAAGATACCAAAATGAAACCCCCAGAATAGGAAGTGAAAGATCAGTTTACTTGCAGTAAACTGCTTCTTTATCAACGTGACGAGATCCATGGCGACGAAGATAGAATTTTCCTTGCCCGACACGAGAACCCAAAATTATCGTCGACCTGCGACAGCGCGAGCGTAAGTCGATTCGGAGTACTAGGATGACCACCGTATGCGAAGTATCCAGCAAATAGCGTAATCGACGTGCCTCGGCCTTCAAACTTGAAAATCTTTCTTCTGTCCGTCTTCTCGTCTTCTAATCCTCCAAACCAGCTCAAAGAACCTATTATCCAACCCGAGCGTAATGAAATAAATAGCGAATGAATGAATGAACAGCCTGAACCAGCAGCGGATGAAGCGAAAGTTGGTGACTAGGAAGAAGGCCGATTCTGTCTACGCCCTTGACGCCGAGTGGAGAGGAAAGAAGACGACGAAACCGAAGGCCTGGTGGGCAGCGATAGTCATAAAGGACGAGCCCAAGGCTTGGATATCGGCGATAAACCCTACAGGTTGAGATAGACAGGGGTGGAAAGGAAATTGAGGATCCGGAACAGAAAACAAGGTGTTTTCCTGTTAGCAAGGGTAAGGGGAATGATTCGGATGTCAGCCCTCTTGAAACACGCGCGGGCGTAGAGTTGAGATGAAAGCTTGCTGCTGGTGTGGTCGTGAAGTTACGGTTCAGAAGCTAACCAATTAGAGCATATGTATTCCGCTTTCAGGAGCAACGAGGGACCCAATCCAGAGAAGTTACTATCGCGAAAGATAGACTTCGGTTGATCAGACTCAAGGGGCAGTTTCGCAAGCTATCCATGTAGTATCAGATTGCATATGCGCCCTGAGGCCAACCTCAATCTGAACGGATAGCGGAGCTGGAGTACAGTAGCCTGCACTAGATGAGACGGGTGCGGTTTGATGCGCTGGGGTAGACTGTCTCGCCAAACCAGGGGTATCGGTTAGGTCTATACGAGATATAGTATACAGATTTGTAGTGTCAATTAGTCGTTAGCATTTTTTGTCGTCAAAACGGACAATTCTCAACAGAGAAGAGGAGAATCTGTGGCACGAAACACAACATCGGGAAACAGATGAGTTGAAGTATCTAATGCAGGACACTTTGAGGCGACGAAATGCCTAATTCTGGCGAAGTGAGCATCTCTGTCTCCCAATTGACTGGTTAAGTTGGGGTTAATTATGGAACTACGAGGTTAGCGGGCGGTTGTTCGCCATCGCGGATTCGTCCATTGCGGCGATGGCATTGTGCATATAGCCAATGGGAATCGTGGAAGCAGTGACACACTGCGAAAGCACAAGGGAACAAGAGAAGAACAAGGGTGGTGACAAGGGTATGCTATTCCTGTTACAGATTGGCATCAGGTTCTAGAGGGATTAGCGCCAGTGCCAGATCGGCCAAGCTCAACGACCTGCAGCACATGTTCGGCCTCCCACGCTGTGCCCCTGTTCGTCTGGTTGCTGTCAGGAACGCGGGATATGTGCATCTCGAAGGGTCTCTAACTTTCTTCGTCGAGCTAGAGAAGATATAGGTACCTACTACAATAGTGACATAGCATTCCGTACATAGTCACTATGCAGTAGCATAAACGCCAAGATCCCTGCTAAGATCCGTGATTGGCTCAATAGGTCTATTCCACCAACCTGAGTGACATTCTCTACAGGTGACGGCCAAGGCAAAGTGACAATCCAGGATGGTTTTGTGCATGACCGATCTGGGACGAAATCGTACGATGGAAAATCAGGCCATTTCTCGAAAAGCTGGACAGAGCCTCAAAGGCCGATTTGTAGGTATATATGAAGTGGCAGCCGAACCTTGGCCTGGAAAATGGTCTTATGATCGTTCGAGGAATTTCAACCTGAAAAAGCCCACTTCACATGGCATCCCTTTGGCGAGGACATATATCATGTCCTTCAATAGGTGGAACGTCCAGTAGTAAGGTTTCCCACCACCTACGACTTCAGATCGGTTAAAGAATATGCATACTCTACCTGGTATATGCGCCATTATCCCTTTGGGCTTGCTCCTATGAGTGCTTGCTGCCACAAACAGTCGGCTACTGGCGACGTTCGAAAGCCATGCTTGGACTAGCAGATCAGGCTAGCAATAACGGCGAGGAAGCACATGTCGCCTACCAAACCTAGGGGGTACCGAACCGCCCAGTGTCACACTGCTGTCGCCGACGGATGAATCTTAGCGACGGCTAGTCTTAACTCAGGGCTAGTTGAGCTTGGTATGAAGGAATAGGAGGCTTCCCTAGTCGGATCGAAGGGAACGTTGAACTTGATTTGCATCGTGGGACCGGCTGTGTTTGACGACAAGAAGTTCGGTCAGTCTCAGGACATGCAAAGTTCAGCAGCAAAGTGGTCCTTGGGTTAAACGCCTGCAACATCGCCAGGGGTTCTGCAAACGAGGCGATGCCGAATTTGTCGCTAGCCAATGACAGCGGAGATGTGGCTAGCTCTCGACCCGGGGAACTCTGTCTCTGGTTGACTTGGATGGCTGTCATAAGCGAATACGTTTCAGCAGGAAAGGATGACAGACCCCACGAACATTAGCAGCCGCTGGCCGTTTGAGCCTGGTCACTCAATCGGTTTGAAGTAATTGGTAAGTTTCAGATAAGTGTTGCTAAAAGGCTACCTAGGTAAGGTATTGCTAAAGGTTACTATCTACGGAGCCTTACTTACTCCCATGCCAGCTGGTGCCGGGTGTCCGTGTAAGTGCTTAAAGCTTCGCTATCAATTTCTTACCCCTGATTTTGGCTCAACCGTTTGCTGCAAACCCCGAATATGGTCGCATGATAATTCTACATATGTAGTTTCGACGTATGAAAAGGAGAGCTGTAAATGTGATTAGTGTCGTTAAAATGACCTTATATCGAAGTCCATGAGTACCATATTGCATTACTCGAACTGTTACGTATCAGCCACGTTTGAGGTGGCAGCGCCTGTAGGGGCAACCTTTCCCTGTACAGGTATGTAGGAGTATAGCCGGAATTTGTGACGTAGGCAGTCTTATGCAGAATCACAATCACGGCGTTCTCTGAAACTTATGCTTTGCTCATCCAAGCAGAGATGAGTGCATCGATATTTAACTATGAGAAGTATACCTCTCTAGTCATACAATCATCATTCAAATATAGTACTACATCTGTCCGGATTGAAAAATGTGTCGATTAAAATTGCTATGATGGGCTCGTGTATTCCGAGAGCTGTGAAGCGTCTTATACTTTTAAAATCTTGATGCTTCAGTGCGTACTTAGTCATCCCCGTTTTCGAATATCAAACTCTCTACCACACGGACTCAAGGGACCGGGACTATACCCGAAACCCTTTGGTTCGGGACTCCAAATGCCATGTATATAATCATATGAGTAGCAAGACTTATGCAAGGATAGTGAGGCTCTCGCATGTAAAGTCTTGATCTCAAGTTCTTGATACACCCCGCTTGATATTTATGCCGATTTATCGATCAAGACATTCAGTGCATTGTGAATATTAAATCATGATTTGAAGCATCAAACGCCAATCATATAAGCGGTACATAGTAGATGCTCAGATTGATATAATAGGAGGGACAGAGTTGTGGTAGAAAAAAATCCTGTTTCTGATGAGGCTTGTCATGAACCTCATTGTCGTATACTGTTGCTTGGGGCGAAGACCTGAAGCATACACTGCCGCTATTCGTCATAGCTAAATTTTCTTATTGAATAGATTACCTAAAAGTTTCATAGGCATACTCTCATAGGACGTGATGAGACTATCCAGCTTTGGGAGCAAATCAAGATTTTGGCCGATACTTGAGAGCAACTTATGGCAATTTCCGAAGTTGTTTGGGACTTCGCTGTATCTCGTCAAGTCTAAGTGCCCGAAACTGAGATAGGAGAACATAGTAGGGTTAAAATTCCGTGAGACCGTATAGATTTTGAATGAAGCAGAGCTGCTTCTAAGGACCGAAGAGAACTACCAGACATCTTTTCCTAACGTCATTCTACTTTAAATTGTATCTGCAGTTCACGAAGACCGTGGTTGAAATACGGCTAGAAAACAAATTGTCGCACGGTCCTCAGTTCAGGCGAATGATGTGTCCGTTAAGCTATGCTGGTGAGGATAGTAGTATCACATCATGATCCCGTTGTAATCGACAACACCAATCATCACGCCAAGTTAGAAGATTACCTGCTAAGCTCGTTATCGATATAAGATATTTCAATATACCTACTGGAAATTAGCTAGGCAGCAGTGATGCAGCAACTTGCGCAATCCATCTTACTGACTACCTGGTACCTGGGTAATTTGCGGGTTTGTCTGGCCTATTCCTGTCTTCGCACTTTATACAGAAGAACGTCGCTTGACTCAGTGGTTGAGTATCATTAGTCTAGTACATGGCACTGTAGCACGTCGCCACTGCACATGAGGCGGTTTTAATGCAGGTAGTTGGTGGTGTCCTGCGCCTGTGAATCCAGCTGTTCTGCCAGCTGGGCAGCAAAGTTACAGCGCACTGGAGGCTCAGCCACGCTAAACAGCCCGCCACGTAAACCCAGCCCCATTGCATTACGTCGCTGGGTGCATTAGCGCTTTGTGGAGTTGGCTCCTCTCGGTCCCCGTCAGGGCAGCCCGACTCAGCAGCAAGCAGCAGCAGATCTGTAACGCGAGAGCGACACTTTTTCGCGAAGCTGACCTTCCCTTTTACGAAACACTGACTTTCTGTCCGGCTAACGTCTGTTTCTCCTCCGCGATCGCTTTCCAGTCTTGTTGCGCTGTTTCTATTGTATCATTGCCCTTGCTCGTCACTCCTTGCGGCAATTCGAACCGCACGCCCCTTTGCAGTGATTATTAGGCTGACGACACGGTTTATGCAAGCCCAAGATGGTACGTCGTGGCGGCTACCCCGGATATTGAAGCGATGCGCCCTTACTGACTATGACACTTTGACTGCAGGGTATCAGCAGACGTCCAAAAGATAAAGCAGGTGGTGGGGGAGCGCAGGCCAGCGCCCCGAAGCCGAAGAAGGCCACATTCGAGACGACCAAGAAGAAGGAGATAGGCGTTTCGGATCTCACATTGCTGAGCAAGGTGTCCAACGAGGCCATAAACGAGAACTTGAAGAAGCGATTCGAGGGCCGCGAGATCTATACCTACATTGGCCATGTTTTGGTCTCCGTCAACCCCTTCCGCGATCTCGGCATCTACACCGATGAAGTGCTCGAGTCGTACAAGGGAAAGAACCGCCTTGAGATGCCTCCACACGTCTTCGCGATCGCCGAGTCGTCGTACTATAATATGAAGGCATACAAGGAGAACCAGTGTGTCATCATTTCCGGAGAGTCGGGCGCGGGCAAAACCGAGGCGGCGAAGCGCATTATGCAGTATATCGCAAACGTGTCGGGAGGCGAGAGTGGAGAGATTAAGCAGATCAAGGACATGGTGCTGGCAACCAATCCTTTGCTTGAATCGTTCGGAAATGCCAAGACGCTGCGGAATAATAACTCGTCACGCTTTGGCAAGTATCTACAGATACACTTCAACACCAACGGAGAGCCGGTTGGTGCCGACATCACAAATTATCTCCTAGAGAAGACCAGAGTAGTGGGCCAGATTACCAACGAGCGGAACTTTCACATCTTCTACCAATTTGCAAAGGGCGCCTCAGAAAACTATAGAACAATGTTCGGCGTGCAGAAGCCCGAGACCTATGCATACCTTAGCCGCTCCAAATGCTTTGACGTCGACGGTATTGACGATCTGGCTGAATTTCGTGATACATTAGAAGCCATGAAAATCATTGGTTTATCACAAGCTGAGCAGGACGAGGTATTTCGCATGTTAGCCGCGATCTTATGGGCGGGAAATATACAGTTCATCGAAAGCGACGAAGGATACGCCACTGTGAGAGATCAGTCAGTTGTAGACTTTCTAGCATACTTGCTTGAAGTCACTCCAGAGGCCGTAATTAAGGGGATAACTATCAGAGTTTTAACACCCCGGAGTGGCGAAGTCATCGAGTCGCCCGCGAATATCGCCCAAGCGAATTCTACACGGGATGCGCTCAGTATGGGTATCTATAATAACTTATTCGACTGGATAGTGGGACGGATCAACCAGTCTCTACAAGCTAGACAGGCCACATCGAATAACATCGGTATCCTCGATATCTACGGTTTCGAAATTTTCGAAAAGAATAGCTTTGAACAACTTTGCATCAATTACGTCAACGAGAAACTACAACAGATCTTTATTCAACTCACCCTGAAGGCCGAGCAAGAAGAATATGCTCGTGAGCAGATCCAGTGGACACCTATCAAATACTTTGACAACAAAGTAGTGTGTGATTTGATTGAGCAGATACGCCCCGTCGGTGTCTTCTCTGCCCTGAAGGATGCGACTAAAACGGCACATGCTGACCCTGCCGCCTGTGATCGTACCTTTATGCAAACTGTCAATGGCATGTCAAATCCCCATCTCACACCAAGGCAAGGCAACTTTATCATCAAACATTACGCCGGTGAGGTCAGTTACACGGTTGACGGAATAACTGATAAGAATAAGGACCAGCTGCTCAAGGGCGTCCAAAATTTGTTCCAACAGAGCCAGAACCAATTTGTTCACAAACTGTTCCCTCAACAGGTGGACCAGGATAATCGCAAGCAGCCACCAACAGCCGGAGACCGAATCCGTGCGTCGGCGAATGCCCTCGTGGATACTCTAATGAAATGCCAACCCTCATATATTCGAACCATCAAGCCGAATGAGAACAAATCACCCACGGAATACACCGTGCCGAATGTACTGCATCAGATCAAATATCTCGGTCTGCAGGAAAATGTAAGGATTCGAAGAGCCGGCTTTGCTTATCGCCAATCATTCGAGAAGTTTGTAGAACGCTTCTTCCTCTTGTCTCCTGCTACATCATATGCAGGCGAGTATACCTGGCAAGGCACGGAAGAGGCAGCTGTCAAACAAATTCTCAAAGATACAAGTATCCCTAAAGAGGAATGGCAGTTGGGTGTAACAAAAGCTTTTATCAAGTCCCCCGAAACGTTATTTGCTCTCGAAACAATGCGTGATCGGTACTGGCACAACATGGCAATCCGTATCCAAAGAATGTGGAGGGCCTATCTGGCTTACCGTGCTGAATCGGCAACCAGAATACAGCGGTTCTGGCGAAAGAAACGAGTGGGTGCCGAGTATCTCCAGCTGAGAGACCAGGGCCACCAAGTACTACAGGGCCGGAAAGAGCGAAGGCGCTTCAGCTTGTTAGGCTCACGGCGTTTCTTGGGAGATTACCTAGGCATTAATGCTTCCAATGGACCCGGGTCTCAGATTCGCAATTCTGTTGGGATGGCTCAAAATGAGAAGGCTCTATTCTCGTGCCGCGGAGAGGTCCTAGAAGCCAAATTTGGCCGATCTAGCAAAGCCAGTCCACGAATTTTTGTTGTGTCCAACAGCAAATTCTATATCGTGGCACAAGCACTTGTTAACGGCCAACCACAAATTTCGATCGAGCGCGCAGTGCCCTTGGGGGCCATCAAGTTCATTGGTGTTTCCAGCAGCAGGGATGACTGGTTTTCATTAGGCGTCGGGTCTCCTCAGGAAGCGGATCCTCTGCTCAATTGTGTTCTGAAGACCGAAATGTTCACGCATATGCAACGCGGAATGCCTGGTGGTTTCAACTTGAAGTTCGGCGAAGTGATAGAGTATGCCAAGAAGCCCGGGAAAATGCAGGTAGTCAAAGTTTTGAAAGATTCACAACAGGCCGTTGATTTCTACAAGAGCGGTGCCATTCATACCCAGCCTGGCGAGCCGCCGTCTTCGGTTTCGCGCCCTATGCCTAGAGCTAACCCGGTTCCGCCTCGGCCAATTACTCGAGGCAAACTCATCAAGCCTGGTGGTCCCAATGGTAGGCCATCACGGCTAACAGGATCTCGGCCAAATGCCACCAGGTCCGTTCCGGCTGCAGTTCAGGCTCCTCGGCCAGTCCCTATCCCTGCTGCAGTGCAAACCTCTCGACCAGTTCCTACCCCCGCTGCGGCGCACACGCCTCGGCCAGTCCCTACTCCTGCCGCTATGCATAATATTCCTAGCCATACACGTAACAAGAGCTCAACATCATCCGCTCGAGCCCCGCCACCGCCGCCTCCCCCCGCTCCACCTGCTAAGCCTAAGGTTATGGCAAAAGTCCTATACGACTTTGCCAGTCAAAGAGAGAATGAATTATCCATCAGAGCGGGCGACATCGTTGAGATCGTCCAGAAAGAAAACAATGGTGAGTCTAGAACACGATATCTTGCGCACAGCACGTGCTAACCTCTTCTAGGCTGGTGGCTCGCAAAGAGCAGCGCGGGACAAGCCTGGGTACCCGCAGCCTATGTGGAAGAGCAAGCGCCCGCACCGGCACTCGTTCCCCGGTCTCCACCACCGCCCCCAGCAGTGAATGGTCGGACCAAGCCAATTCCGCCAGCGAAACGACCCACCGCCGCTAGAAAACCAGGGAATCTGCAGGCCCGGGATTCGGGGATGAGCATGAACGGAAACGGCTCAGACGGCAGCAGGAGCAACACGCCGACCATGGCCGGCTCGTTAGCCGACGCGCTCATCGCGAGAAAGAATGCGATGCAGAGGCAAGAGAACGACGAGGACGACTGGTAGATCATGACTTGCACACGCTTAGAACGGAAAATCTCTCGGGTGGCTGGAATTCACTGTTGTTTTTTTCCGCTCACGCGACCTTGACTACGATTGGGAACGTTGTAGGCAGGCAGAACCGTCAATTCAAAGAATTATTGCGTAATGTGTTTTTATACTTATCTCACTAAGAAGGTCGAGCTCTGTGGTCCCCAGAAGCTGTCCAAAAATGGGACGCTTGGGGTGGAAGGCTCCTCTTTAGCGCGCTACACACCTCCCACAGAGCCAGTTGTAGCTGCCTATATATAGAAGTGATATTGACATAGATGATGAACGGAAGAATGTAAATAGAGGGTATTATCATGTCAATGATTATTATTATTGTTCCAACCTGAAAGGTTAGAAACACATGACTACTGAAGTGTGACTTTATGAATTCCAGTTTAATTATGAATAAGATCCCATAATGTCTATCGATCTATATGCGTATATTCTCTACGTATCCTCACCATCTTTCGTGCGAACTTTTCTTCGCCGTATTAGTTCCGCCAAAGGCACCTCTTCGTCATCCGCATCTACTACGCGTGAAGCCCCCGGTCCGTCATCAAAAACAAAGTCGTCATCGTCGAACTCGGCATCCTCATCGACGCCGTAATCGCCCAGGTGCTCGCCGTCCGCATTAACCCAGCCCGACTTCCCCTCTCTGCGAACGACGTTCTGTCTCGGACGGTGGGGTTCCATTGCGGCATAGTCGCGCGCAGCAGCAGCAGCAGTAGCAGAGCGCGCCTCGTCGACGAAATCGTAGTCGCCCTCGCCTTCGCTTCCGTGCTGGTGGTAGGGCGTCTCCTCGAGCTCATCCATTATCTGGGCCCGCGCGCCGCGCCACCGCTGGAGGTCGCGCTCCTGTCTGCGGCGGAACGCCTCCTTCTCTTCCTCGGGGCTCAGGCTCATGTTCGGGAGTGCTGGGTTCCGCAGACCTTGGGCCTGCTCGCGACGATACCGGGCCTCTTCTCGTAGACGCTGACGCCACAGGCGCGCGTTACGCACCTTGTCCGGGTCGATGGGCGGCCACATTCCTTCTCTGTCGTTCATCCCGTTCTCTTCGTAGGTCCAGCCTACGCCTAGACCTGCGCGCCCGGCTCTCGCACTGCCGATTTCTGCGACGAGACTTTCGAGCGTCATGGTAGATGGTAATCGCGCGACCCGCGGCCCGCCGACAAAGGGGAGGAACCAGTAAACAGGGTTCGACGTGCCCATGGCCTGCGCCATGTTGGCGTACACGCCGACGTCGTAGGGGAATTCGAGGGGATCGACCATTGTCCGCGGCGCAGCATCCGCGTCACCGTCCGAGGTCCGCCACCAATCGTCCTCCTCGTAGCCGCCGCGCTGCAGCACGGCCTCGTGGCGCTCGATCTCCCAGCCCTCGATCATCGTCGTGTTGAAGAGCCACCCTTTCACCGTCGTGACGAGGAGGACGCCGAGCGCGAGCGCGGTGAGACACGTCGTCCCCGTAAGCGTGGTGAGCGCTACGAGCTGGGTGAGCGTTGGCCCTAGGTACGCGGGGAGGTTCCGCGACGCCCAGAGCGCCTGGAATCGCAGCCAGAAGAAGTACAGCAGCGTCCATAGCGAGATGTTCGTGTATATAATAAACCGTGCGAAGTGCGGGAACGTCTGGAGTCCCACGCAGTTCCCTGTCCACGGACAGTGGTGGTCCATCTTGGGGACGCAGCGGCCGCAGCTCTTGCAGTGGTGGGCACGCGGTGGCTTGGGCGCGGCACACTTGCGGCACCAGCGGCGACGGGCCGCGGCGCGAATACGGTCATTGTTCCCGCTTCCGGTAGGGCCGACTTGATCGCCGTCGTCATCCTCGTCTCCTGAACTATGTGTAGCGGCGTCTTCGTCTCTTGTGCTCTTGTTTCCCGCTGTCTTTGTCCCCTCCTTCTTACCACTTTGTCGGGGAAACTCGTATCGGCCGGGATCGACGGTGCAGGCGCGCCAGTACGTCCACCACAGGCACACGAGGAGGGTGTTGAAGATACGGGTTTGTCCCGGGGTCAAGGGTCCGGGCTCGAGGTCTGGGGAGTTTGCGAATAGCCATTGTGAGCCGTAGCCGAGCACAGCGATCAGCAGACTGGCAAATGGAACAGCAAGTCGCTGGAGGCCCGGCGCCCCGGAGCCGACGAGGAAGGCCATCGTGAGGTGATTGAAGTTAGGCCATGAGCAGGGAATGAATAAATAATAGGTTGGTTGGAGAGGCTTCTCGGGCCGAAAAGCCGTCACTCACTAGCTGGTATCTTGAGAGAAGTATAAAAAGTTCTAGTTTTCAAGTTACATTCTGGTTATTAGGTACTACTTTTAACTAGCTGACGACAAGAGTGCGCCTAACTACTAGTACAACGTCGACTAGGATCCAGACAAGAGTGGGGCCGTGCAAGGGTCCATCCCAGGAGGCTCCCGGGTAGCCCCCGCCGCCCTGATCACGATCCTCCGGCTAACGCAGGTCCCAGGGGCATCAAGTCAGTTCTGGTTGAACAGCCAATCAATGGGATTGGTTACGAGACTTTCCTCCTACGTGAATACACGTGAAGAATATATTCATATCAGATACCATTTCTTTCGATACTTATCACCTTCTTTGTTTCACAGTGAAAACCACCATAGCTAACATATAGCTAGCGCATATCAGGTAGACGTTATGGTTATTTCACGCATATGTTATTGCGTATGCTGTGGGATTATATAGTTTTAATTTAAGGTGCGGCTTGGAAGCCTTGCTGGTCATCGACCTCTGCGGCTTGACACCATGTTCTTAACACCCACATGACATATGCTGCGGCTGATGTAGCTGCCTTCTTCAACCTTGAAAGTGCTGTTATTATCAGACCGCATGCTCTCCCCTGTTTTCCTCGAGGACTTATAGATTCGTTCCGCGTCGTCAACTTCTCTATTCAATTCATAACACACAACCCCTACAACATTCCCACAACATTGTTACAACATGGCTGCCATTGCTGCTGGCCGCATGATGGCGGAGCGACCCGGTCTCGAGGAAGAGAGTACGGACTACAAAGTCTTCTTCCAAGACGATAACCTCCTCGAATTTGATGCCTTCATCTACGGCCCAGATGACAGCCTGTACAAACACAAGCTAGTGAAGCTTCGCTTCAATATCCCAGCGCTATATCCTTATGTAAGCATCTTAATCCTTCTAATTTACAGCTTCATAATCAGTAAGGCGAGTCTAACTATACAAATTCCAAAAGGAGCCACCCAAAGTCACCCACCTCCAGTACAGTGGAGGACGCATCCACCCAAACCTCTATGTTGAAGGCAACGTGTGCCTAAGCATCCTCGGCACTTGGCCTGGCCAGCCATGGTCTCCAGGTCTCAGCATTCACACTGGTAAGTCTTCAACTGGTCCCTGTATTCAAATCTTTTGGTATCCTAACTCTAAATATCACGACAGTCCTCATCTCCATTCGCGCGCTCTTGGACAACGAACCCTACCGCCACGAGCCCAACTGCGGCAACCATCCGAAGTACAACATGTTCGTACAATATATTACTTGGCGCGTCTGTAAGTAACTATTATTATCATTCTTTTCCCCCTTTTGGTTGTCTCCTAGCTCCTAGGAACAGCTACTTTATATTTATCTTGTCATTGGCCACTTTACGCGTTTTCACCATAACAGATTACTTTCATGGTGGCATTTACTGATCACATTATCGCAGTACTGCTCGACCACCTCAAGTTCGAGACTTATGAACCGAGCAAGGCTTTTGTCAAGAACTGGGTCCGAGCGCATTCAATTGGTATCATGGGAGACATCTTTCACCAGAAGGACGTCAACAAAGACGTCGACAGAATGACTGACTTGTACAGTCGCTGGGACTTTAGACCGGAATACGATCGCATGATTGAGGATCTGAGAGCTGCGGTCAAGGACGCCATGGATTAGGGTTACTACGAAATCAACCGAGAAGAAGAAGTTCATTTGTCAGGGAAAGAGAATTGAAATTGTTGAGATAAAAGGTGGTATCTGGGTTCGTGCCACATGATGGGATTAACTTCGCTGCACAGAGGTTTTATGACGAATTCAATGTTCGAATGGTCTGTGGGTACTACACCCTTGCCAGTGAAATACTTCCATAGCAATTCTTACATAAATTGACTGTACGATTGTTGCCTTAGCTTCCAGATGCCAAGGGTAGGCCATCTAATAATGAGTGATCGCTCATTCTTCTGCCATAACCTATCTGGCCCAACCTCTAATGAGACTAATTAGTCTGTGGCGAACTACTAAAACATGCATGTAGTCAGACGTTAATTCTCTGCGAGGATTCAGCTCCTAACTTACTGGCGTAGTTTCTGATCTTCCGAGACAATAATACGATAGATAAGTAGACAAAAGGAAGTGAGGCCTGTAACCACAGGCAAGGAAAGCCAATAGTCTGAACTGGCAGAGTAGGTGGTTGAACCTTACGACCTTCCCAGGCGTCTTAGAGGATTATTGCAGTTTTGATACCCTTCCAAACTCTTGTTGCATTCGAGCTGCTGTAAGATAAATTATCGTCTGAATAAAATATTAAAGAAAAGCGCTTCCGTTAAATTGAAATGGCGAATTGACAGTTGGACTTCAAGTCACATACAGCATGGGGTGTAGCGATAAAGAGACAAATAGTTAAACCTAACCTGTTACACACAAGTTACAATAAGCCTATTGAACTAAATAGAGCGTCGAACCGTTTAGCCCACGATAGATCACATGATGGCAAGCCTGTAACCGGGCCGCAGGTGACCTTTTTACATCCCTATTTGTGTGTCGTGATTGGTGTAGTCTATAGAGAGTACTTCAGTTTAGGGTTTGGCCAATAGCATTGATATAGCAGCTCTTGACGGGCATTGGCCTAAAATAAATCTGTTCAAGATAACGTACGATGACCGAATTCATAGTCCCCAAAATATCCAATAAGAATATCGAGAAGTTGAGGCATCTAAGCAGGCGCATATATTCTAGCTCAGCTCAATAGTGGTCTGTGGCATCCGTCAATCGACAGGTTTAGTACTCCATGGTCTTGCGAACTTCTGTCTTAATCTCGCCCATGAATAAGAGCAGCCACTAAGATATAAGTCTCGGGGCTGTAGAGCTGAAGATGTGTGACGAGTGATGAGAAAGCCGCTATGAACGCTGTTATTACCGCTAACCTTCTTCGACAGCTTCCACTTCGACGGGTCGTATTGAGGAGAAGGATAAGACGAACGACAATATTACATCGTAGGAATCACTATTTGTCTCTATTTGAGTCAAGAAAGATCTCGTATTAAGTCACTGAAGTCGAATGCCCAACTTATGAATGACCTCGCTGAACATTCCCATTGTCCGAAATTGTGTACACGACCGGGCGCTAGAAAAAATGGCAGGAATCGGCATCCGTCCGTCGTAAGGTATGTGATTCGCCGAACATATCTTCACTGTCTGTATTGTTAACACAATCATGTAAGCTAGTCGAGATAACACGAACCGGGTCCATCGAGAACGATGATATGGTAGCGTCTTGGTGCATCATGGTCGCATTTCATGCTACCAGAACTGCGCAAAATAGTCTTTTTAGACTGGGTAATAAACAATGAAATAGGGGAAGGAAGGAATAACTAATTCATAGGTTCGAATGGAGACCTGATTTAATGCACAACTACCAGTAGTAAGAATATCGCATTGCTTCAAGCTTCTGGAATGGATAGTAGGAAGTTATTCTAGTCCAGATCTACGTCTGTTACTAAATTGACGCCTTGGGTCACGACCACTTCAGCACGGTATGAGTAGTTGCATTAATTCGCTGAGTTCCTGCACGCCACGGTTGGTCTGATGTAATCATAGTTTCCAGCTGTAGACTATTGATTCATGCGTTCGGGTAATGGCGCATTTGACAGTAGAGCCTCGTCTACAGCTTCCTAGAAGGACGGGATCTAGCGCAAGGTTACATGTCGAAAGAGTCACCGGCGTAACACATAGACCAGGATGGACTTAATTCAGACAAATATGATAAAGCATACAACACACATCACAGTCTCTGAAGCATGGTATATAACGATCAGAGAATCGAATGCGAGCGTTGCAAATGTAGCGGACGCTAATCCCTATTGTTTTCTTCCGATGGAGTCGACAGTGTGGCAATCATGCCATCTTTTGTTCCCAACACGAACAGTAACGAACTCCTTACTCACTATTAGATTAGGAATTTTACAAACGCTACTTGAGTTAGCGAGATATCGATTTCGCGCGCGTGAAGTTGCTTACCTGCCTAGCCAGGAATCACACGCCGACACGTCTATTATTCTGGCGACATATCGGCTAAAGCCAGTGCCCATGACTCCGCGCCATACTCTCCATATCCCCGAAGGGGGCAACGCGTATAACTCGAAGACGATATCAAGCTTGTTTTGGCCCAAAGAAATGCATCGACACCAGTACCTCGTTCTTCATGCTCGTATAACCCAGATCACTAACCATCATTATTATCATCTTGTTCACGCTCTCGTTCCCGTTCCCGTCCCCCCTCAGGGCTGCGACTGCGACTCCTGTTACGGCCGCCCCGATGTGACTGGCGGTTCCCCCGTCCTCCTTTACCCGGCGGCGGTCGCACGAATGCGAAGTCGACGTATATAGTCTGGTCGAGCAGTTTCGTCTCGTGGGCGCCGTCAATGGCAGCCCTTGCTTCTTGGAGGGTGGGGTACTCGATGAGTGCGTATCCCTACATATAGAGAATACCGGCAGTTAGCATCCAATCCATCGCAAATACCCGAGCACCCTTTAGCGGCCAATACTCTCTCGCATGAGCTAGCCTTGGGACACGGGGACAATTAGTAGCACGACTCACCTTAACATAACCACTCCGGCGGTCGAGATTCAGATGCAGGTTCTTAATCTCGCCGAAATCAGCAAACTTGTCGTGCAATGCTTCCTCATCGGCCTCCTCGTGCACGTTGGTGACCATGACGATCCAGCCCTCGATGGAGCGCACAGCGGTGGCTTTCGCGTGTGTCTGCATGTCACCAACCTTGGCCTGGGTGGTGGCTTGGGGCGAGCCGGGCTCGTCGACGTCCATTTCTACGTCTGTCATATTCGACACTCGTATATAACAATGATTATTAGACGAGAGTCTCGGGAAATATGTGGAATGATAGGTAACAAGCTCCAATTGCTGTGAGGTTTGGCCGTTCTGATGGTGGGTTGATGGAATGAAATCGCGTGTGGGGACAATGCGAATGCGGGTGGCCCTGTCTACAGTACTTAACTACCTACTGGCAGATGATGGACAGCTGGGGGACGGCACCCCGCTATCGTCATCTTTCTGGCGACAACTTGACTATTGAACGGCGAAGACGGGCAGCAAATTCAAGGCATTTATTCCAGTGTCTTTTTAACCTACTTTGTTGTGGCATAAAATTCCATCAGCTTTGTAAAATTTATGTATGTATATCCCTTAAAGAGGATGATCTCATTCACATTTTCATCGCGTCAAGGTAACCAATTCATGTTTTGGGACAGTCACTAGAGCACAAATTGTTTGAATATGAGGAAACGAGTGTATTCGATGGGGTATAATATACTCGTCGAACGCGTTTCAGCATTCCTTCGCAATCTTGTGCGGTATCATATGACAAGAGCCTCTTTGTCTACCCAACGCCGTCGCCGCCAATGCAATCGTGCAAACCATGCCCAATCCCACAAACGAATGCCAATGCGTTCAATATCCATACAGACGCCACGACACCTAATACATGCTCAGAATTCCACGACTCCGCCCCATGTGCCATTTCGGCTGTCAATCCCAATCAACCCGACCCGTACTGCCGTAGTCCATATACAATGCAATCGAAACCAAATCCTGCTCTGCAGTCCATCATTGTGAACCATATGCATTCCCTGCAATCGAAATCACTTCCTCCTCGAAGGCCTATCGTGGCCCACCATTTCAAACCATGTACAATTCCTTTCAACAGAGACCACATTCCGATATGTAGTCCATCGCCCAGTAATAGAAACAACAGAACTCATCACCGAGTCCAATTTTCTCATCAGGTAGCCCATCGTTCCACTCGAAGAGGAATTATCGCCAACAAAACCAAATCCGGAAATTAGAAGTCCATGATCCCATTCCAGGTGGGATCCTTGCTCAATACGCTCATGATCGTCATATCGATGGCCTCTTCAGTCATCAGCTGGGCATTCGCCTTCTGCCCCTCGAGTACGTCGTGTAGGTCGTAGATCTGGTCTCGCTTCAGATCTCGGCGCTGGCGGAGGACTCTGATTTCAGCATCAAGCTTCTTCCAAAGCTTCTTGTTGACTGCTGCATCGCACTCATCATAGACGGCTTGCTTTCTCGCCATAGCAGTTCGAATGTGTCTTTCTTCATCTTTCAGGCCCTTCATCACCTTGGCCAATGCGACAGCCGGATCTTGAGACGGCCGTAGGGTAGGTTGCTCCTCATAGTCATAAACTGAAGCGGACAAATGGTTTTTCACTCTGTCCGTAACTGGTACGGGGCGGTCGACTCGAACAGTCTTCTTGCCACACTTTCCGTTGGTTTCGTGTCGGTGGGATTGGATGCGGGCACAAACCATGCAATTGTAGCATTCGTGATCGTGACATAAGGTGTTCAATACGCGCTTAGCGGATTGTGTGAGCACGGGAGGGGTAACTTTCTCTTTTTGCTTTCCAGTAGTTGTTTGCTGTGTCTGAGAAGGTTCAGACAAAATAGGTGAAATGATGCGAACTGCGGGGGTGCCCTTTGTCTTTTGCTTTCGTGCAGACTTTCGGGTGGAATCCAATGTAATGTCATCAATGAAGAGAGCTGAAGTCATGTTCTCTTGATCAGAGTCCAGTTGGGGCTCTCGGGTAAGGTCGATCTGTTGGGTGTAATCATCCTGCATTTGCAAGTCCGTGTGGGATGTCGTTTTCGCAGACATCTCGCTCACGACAGTGTGTCTGTCTCCTGGCTCCTGAATTTGAGCCATCTTAGTGAGTTTCGACTTGCCTGTGGCAGGCATGGAACCCTTGGATTCCTGTGTGTATCGATGCCGGGATTCTCGTGTGAAGTCACTTTCTCGGGTATCGTCATGCTTTGGCAAATGCATCTGTGAAGGTATGGTCTTGGCCGAGGCCTCGCTCACGACAGTAAATCTGTCCTCTGACTCCCAATTTTGAGTCATCTTGGTGAGCTTTGATTGGCTCAGACTAGAGATGGTACCCTTCGGTTGCTGCATAGATCGAGTAGCCTCTGTTTTCTGTGACAATTTCTTGTTGAGTTCGCTAATCGTGTCTTGGAGCTGAGCGGATTTGTTCTGTAGATTGTTGTTATCGCGCTCAAGGAGAGAGTTGTTTTGCTGGAGAAGTTTGTTGTTGTTGAAGAGATCATCATTGTGACGTTCGAGGCCGAGATTATCTTCTCTCAGTAATTTCTTCTCTTCAGACATTATCTCGTATTTCTGGTGAAGATTCGCCAGTAGGGCGCGCTCAGAGTCAAGGTCTTCTTCCGCTCCCTTGAGAGCCTGCTGAAGATCCAGCTTCTGCTGAGTGATAGCTTCATTGCGGGTCTGAAGTCGTTTGATAGTGACGAGATGATCAGATGCCCGTTGAAGAGCTTCATCACGCTCAGCAGCGAACGATTGATTGTGTATTTCATTGAGGCTAATCTGGCGATTGGCCTGGTCAAGACGAGCTTTGAGGGAAGAAACTTGCTCCTCAAGTTCTGATTTAGATAATTAGTTATAAGTGAAATCATCGTGACAGGAAACAAACGTACCGGTATTGTGGTGGGTGAGCTGTACAATTAGTGAGTTGTCAAATTCCGAGCCAACTGCGCTGTCTTTGCGAGACTGAAGCTTGGTTACATGGGACTGAAGCTCGTGCACTTCCTCTTGCAAATGCTCGGCCTGTTTAGTCACGAACTCGTCGTGTTCTTGTAGGGTCTGGATTTCATCTCGGATCTTATCCAACGAGACAAAAATTTGCTCTTCTTCTTCGGGAATAGTGACAACTTCGAAGTCAGCGTGACGCTCTTGATGTCTCTTTGTCTCCTTGTCGTGAACTTTGCCATGTTTGACAAAAATTGGCATTCCGTTTTTCAGTGATGACCATCTTAAAGTGCCGGATACAAGATCTGGAAGATGATTAAGATTGGGAAGAAAGAATGAGTGAGCTGTCTGATTGATCATAGATGGGGCCTGAATGCTATGATCATTAGGGTGCGGTTGTCGGTTAAGTCGACGTGTTGCATTAGTAGACAGTCCAGAATTGAGCTGAGATTTCGGTGAAATCTGGGATGACTGCTTCACGGATGGTTCATCTGCCTGAGATTTCTCGTCTCTGGCTGTCTGGAGTGTGTTGAGGAGTGTGGTCAAGTTTCCTCGTGGAGGATTGAGTGGAGGTTCAAACTCCATAGTATCCTCTATAACTGAAGCCCGCATCTGATGTGGGCGTAGTCTAGGTGAACTCTGCATGAAAATTTCGGAGTTCTTCAAAGTTAGTTTGTTAGTCAGCTGATCATCACGTGCTACCATGGGAGAACAAACATCAGAGAATTTTGACAATAATGAAGGAGAACTAAATGCAGGAGAAAAAGGAGGCAGAATCGGAGACTCAGGAAAAGGAGAAGGAGAAAGCGGAGTCGGAGAAAAAGGAGAAAAAGGAGATGGCGGAACCGGAGACGCCGGTCGTTCATTGAATCGAACGCGTACCGGAGACGACGGTCGTGCCTGTGCTTGATGCGGTCGAACGCGTCTGGTCGTAAGGTAACGCAATGGGAATTGTCCATAACCGGCATGAGCCGAGTCGGGGCTACGCGACTAACGCGCCGAATCGAATCGATGACGAATCACAGTATCATTAGAAGTAGTAGCGGAAGGAAGACTTACATCATTATTGACGACAGGTGGGGGAGGAGAAGGTCGCTTATTCTCCTTTCCGTGTTGTTTCCATTCAGGAAAAGTACGACCTAGCACTGATGTGTTGAGGAGTGGTAGCATGGGTTGGCGAGTAGATTCACCATCGGGAATGGAGAGCTGTGAGGTTAGTGTGACTGTGCCGTGGCTGCCAGTCGATGCTGGTGGAGAGAACGGTCTCTCAGCTTGATTACGCATCTCCCTGAGGATGCGGGATTGGTATGTGGATTTTTTCGAGTCCATTGTGAAGAAGGTGAGAATGACCTAGCTCACACGGGGCGTGCTGTAAACACACAAATAAAGCAGTTGTCTGTGCAATGAGAATCTCGAGAAGAAAAGTAATTTGAAGCAGTTGCAAGCGTGATTGAAAGCGTAGCAGATTGTAATCGATCGAAAGTGCGTTGTGAATATGAAGTGGAATGGGAGAAGGAGAAACGACGAGCGGACGTTAGACGCGATATAGGTATGTTTGTTTACGCCCACCCGTTGGCAGAGTTAAGGTTTGGAGGCCCGTGCGCTTAGCGCCCCAACTAGGTACCCAGGTATCAAGGTTTGATACAATATTAGCATTTCGGCACTGATTGACTCTGGTAATGTCGCCGGTAGTGTTTGATTAGAAAAAAAGGGTTAGTGAGCTTAACCAAACTAAAAAGATTAATGTTAATAATGTATCTTCTAGGTTTGTCGGAGACTATGGTGGTATGTAGCTAGGTTCCATAGGCGGGTCGTTGGTGACTTCAAGGTCTAACACTAGGTAGGTTAGGACGGTGCACCGGCTGTAGGTATTGCCCACACATACATATTTTAACCTTAAGGCGCATCACATGAAATACCTTACACTTGGCATATGAGCGTTCATCAAAAGTCAAATCTTGCTCTCCCATTAGGTTTCTTTGTAGAGCAAAGTCAATCTTCCGTATGACGTTGTCAACGTCATGTCAGATTGTTTTCGAACGAGAACGCGTCACGTTTTTCGTTGCTGCTATTGATGTTCTTCAAACCTGTGTTCGCTACCTAATGGTTCTGTTGTTGAAGGCTGCCTTGATGTAAGATAGGTAGGTACGGAGGCCCTGGCCAGAATCAAGGGTTCTCTTGGCAATAGAGTGTACAGTGCAAGTTCCCAAGTTCTTCAGTGTCAGCCAGATGTCAGACAGCCCAATTTTGATAATGATCACCTGTCAGCGGTCAGACGCAGCTGCTTGTTAAGTCGAGCTGCCAGGCATGTTAACAAGGCATGCAGCCCATTTTGAAGGTTTAAAGCTTAAATATCTATACTAAGATTAAAGTCTTTAGCTATTATAAAGCTATAACTATAAAAAATAAATAGTTTTACTTTATAAGTAAGTGTTCTGGTAGAAAGTTAACTGTTAACAGATCAGGTAAGTTGGGTTAGGTTCCGTGCTGAAACCGTGTGTTGGATTCTATTTACACTATACCAAGTAGAACCCTTGATTCTGGCCAGGGCCTCCGTACCTATTCTGAAACTCTTCAGCGGCACATCCTAGGGATCTTATCTGATTCGTCGCCTGCCCTCAGCCTCAGCTGATTTGTTTGATAACATGCCGGGCGGCTACAGTGCTGCCGTACAGTACATATTACTTTCATACAGTCTCGGAACAGCAATGATACCTAATGCGATAGGATAATTATCATTACCTCAAATGCCTGGAATGTAATTTTGCCCGTAAAGATAGTATGTATAAGAATATATCGTAGATATCTGAGTAGCCTAATTCGTGATCGAGATGAACGTTTCGCAAATGGACGACTGGTTCAGACAGGATAAATCTCATGAGCATCTTTTCCCTGGGAGCTTTCAGGTTGCAAGTAGTTTAAGCCGAGACGCAAATCCTGGATCGCCTGGTAAATGTTCTGTGAGCGACATATACAATACTGATGAAGACAAAAGCAACCTTTTGCGCAAGATTCGACTTCTGCAGCCCTTTAGATGTATCTAGTCAATTTAGCTTCCTTGTGGGCATTTCTGCTCCTACCGAAGCAATCGAATCCTGCAAAACTTGAAGCGGATCACACGACATCTCCTACCTTTTGACCTAGTGGCCACGAGTGCAGCTCTTTGCTTACATCAAAGCTCAAGTTACAACCAAATTATTGGGGATAAGAGCTAAAAGCCGAAAGATCGTTACGTTTTTTATGCTGTGTAGCGTCCATGTCCCACGAGAAAGCCAATCAGGCTAGACTAACTAATTAGTGTTCCCAATATGGTAATATCGGGGTTAACGAAAGAGCTTGCATCGGTGTTTAGGGGGTTATCACTAATCGACGAGCACTATCTCCCAAGAATCGGTGCCGAAACGGAAGCTAACACCTTATATTCTTTTTGTATTATTATTTGGCGTATTCGAGTTTCAAAGCAGACGAAGACAAACGTAGGACTTTACTCGATAAGCTCTAGAGGATGTTGAGCCTATAATACGCTAGCGGAGATAATATTGGCGGCTGAACATTCGACCTGTACTTACGACTGTGCGCGGTTGTTACCACGGGTAAGCGGAGGCAGCAGATGGCTAAATGACTTTTCAAACTTATAAAGACTCGAGTCTCAGCACTGGTAGTCATAAACGTGACCCTCATGTCTTCCGCCTTTCTATACCCTGTATAGACAGACGTTCAGGCTATTCGCAAAAGGCAAGAAACAAACTTAATTCGTTATCGTTGAACCGACTCAGGGATTCGCTTAGTACCTTGCCTCCTTGTTGCTGCCCATAAATACATACCTTAAGACAATAAACACGACCATGGCCTCTCGCCGCGTTCTCATCACTGGTGCAAATGGGTATATAGCAGTGCAGACCGTCGCCCGCTACCTTCAAGCAGGATGGAGAGTTCGGGGCACAGTTCGGGACCTGAAAAGCACCAGTGTGCAGGAGCTGTCCGCCCACTTCGCCTCAGAGCAGAAGGCTGGCCGTTTCGAGCTCGTCAGGGTGCCAGATATTAAGGTGCCCGGCGCCTTCGACGAAGCGGTTAAGGATGTGCAGGCGGTCGCGCATCTCGCAACACCAGTAGTATTCGACACTGGTGATGTCGATTACGTCATCGGGACGGCGGTTCAAGGGTCTCTATCGATCCTCGAGTCCGCATTGAAGATCGCTTCCCAGGAGAAGGAAGAGCAACAGCGACTCAGAAGCTTTGTGTTAATTTCAAGCGTCGCCGCCGTCCGCATGAACCTCCCCGGCCCCGTCACATTCACGGAAAAGGATTGGAATACGCAGGCCGAGGCCGCGGTCAAGGAAGCGGGCGACAAAGCGTACGGTCATGTAATCTATGCCGCGAGTAAAGTCGCATCTGAACGCGCATTCTGGAAATGGGTGGAGGAGAAAAAACCGCCATTCGCAGCAACGGTGTTGTGTCCTTGGTAGGTATTCATATATCCACTTCCTGTCTCTAGTCCTGCTGACGTTCTCGACTACAAAATAGTTGGGTAGCTGGTCCGCCGGCGTATCTGCCGTCCTCACCTGAAAATATCGCCGAGACAAATTCTTTCATCTGGAAGGTATTCTCGGGTCAAGACTTCCCTGCAGGACCTGCTGGGTATGGCACGCATGTAGATGTACGGGATGTAGCTCGTATGACGGAATGGGCGAGTTCACACCCAGAAATCGCTGGCGGCGAACGTTACATCGTCGGCGGCAATGGAAACGTGGGTGTTCCCCAAGCGGCAGCTGACATTCTGCGTCAAGCGGTGAGTAATTCTTGGAGCTGTTTTCTACTCATTTTGGTGACTTTTAGAGCACGAGGATTCATTTAGGACAAGAGAGTGTCTAGATGCTTCCGAAATCCTCATAGGTCAAAATGGCTATAATAACTGACTTCGAGATTTGTAGTATCCGGAGAGGCGGGACATTATCAAAGAGGGTACGCCTGGCGAGGGCTATCTGCCTGGTTATGCTGCCGACCCGAAGGGGGTCAATGTCAACTCCTCAAAAGCTATAGAAGCGACCGGCCAGGACTGGATCCCCTACGATAAGATGGTTTTAGATGCCGCCAAATTATTCGAAGGTTATCTGTAGTTTGAACGTATGCCCTTGTATCACGGCGTTATGATACATCTTTACTTGGTAAAAGATCAAGCCCAAAGCTAGCATTGTGATCAATTAAGCAAGAATTCATATTCCGCTATCTAATTATTGACGTACTATTAATCGAGCCCGATCCAAGGTCTTAATCATGAGAGTTTGCCAACCAATCCTAACCTGTAGGCAATAAGTCGGACCAACGCCGTTTCCCCAGTACCACGCTCTAGAGAGTAACTATTAAAAAAAACAAAACCCCAAATTCTGCAACAACTAATACCTGCCTAGTATACCGTAACTGCGCTAACATACCCGTTCTTTAACACCTCGAAAACAAGGCCTGGAAAACCATACAAGGTAGTAGTAGACTCTTCGTTGTCGTCTAGCTTCTTAGCAGCTATACCACCGCTACTATCTTCCCAACCACCTAGAAATTCGCAGCTACTTCCGGGGCTATCGCCCCATCCGCGGTTGAGAACCATGCCTCGTTGTCGCCTCTTGGCATCGTCCTCAGACGCATAGGTGCTTTTCCACTCTTCTCGTAATCGTTCTTCTATCTCATCGAACGGCGTCTCAGAATCAATGATAGTGTCAGACTCGGTCTTGCTGAGATAGGAGACTTCCCACCGCGATCTACGGTGTCGGTTGAACGGATACGAGCCTGGAACATTGGCGTGTAATATTACTTTGGTAGCCACCAGCCGATCCGGATTCCCGCTTTTGATGATTTTCGCTCCCGGAAGTTGAGCCTCATTAAGATGCAACTGCGATGGTGGCGTGCGTGAAGGTTGTTGGGGTTGCGATATGAGGATATCGAACCCGAGATAGAAATAATTATAGAAGCATTCCCCAGACACGTTACCTACCGTCTCATCTTCAATCGCTTCATCGTCCGACTCGTCAGATCCCGTAGGTGCCGATGACTGATCTGTATCGGTAAGATCATCCGGCCGTTTGTACTCAGCGCCGCTCGACCTAGACCTACTGTGGCTCGACGTCCGAGTCTTATGGATATACATGCGTTGATCATTTTTGCGATAAATGGCGTCAGGCGGGCCTAGCTCAGCCACCAAGTCTTGAGGAGTAGTTTCTCCAAGAAGGATCCATACAGATGAGCTGGTCCATTTCTTGAATAATTGAAGCCGCCCACCCCCGTGTAATTTCACCAGAGATATCTCATCTGGTACAACGTCCTTGCTCTTACTAAATAGAACGGCTGATTTGATACTAGGCAGAACCTCTGTCCAGAGCTGTTCCCTTGCGTGCGCCCATGATTTCCCACTGAAAACAGCCGCCGAGGTTGCGATCTGGCTTGCGGGGGAAGAGAGTAGTGACACAACGTCTTTGTTTGGCGAATACGCTGATGCAGGTACCGGAAAGCTGAAAGCGACGCCAGGATACGATAGAATGTATGTACCTACACCGCCGGCGCTATTGCCTGGAGGTATGTATTCGCCAGCATACGTTGGTCCAAATAGTCGATGGTAAACGTTCTTAAACGCAGGGCCGCTAGCGAGTTCTTTGCCTGCTCTGGGCGATTTCGAGGTCCCTTGGGCACTGGAAGCTTTCGCAATGTCCTTATCCTGGTAAGTGATCCGGTTCTTCGTAAAGTCGAGGACCTCGATGAGACGGAGCCGTTGCTCGGGACCATCGAACTGCAATCGTATGCCGTTGGCTGGCAGCGTGAGAATTACGGGTTCGGTAACAGGCTCTTCCTGGGAATAGGCTAGATCGAGCTTGGGGAATCGCTGGGGTTCGGCTTTTAATCTCGTTAAAATATCGTGAAGGGAAGCACCGAGAACTATGGGAAGACTTGGTCAGTTCTCCTTTAGGTTGTGTATGCATCTATCATAGTATGGATAAGTTCTAGAGATGTGTGCGTACTTAGGAAGCCTAGCCCAACGTTTGGGTGCAAAGCGGCGGAGAAGAGAGACATGGTGTCTTGGGATGGAAAGAGAGCGGTAGCGGTAGCGGTTGCGGTTGCGGATGGGTGCTCAGAGCCTAGATAGATGAAAGATCAACTGGCTCTGGTGATATCTACAAGAGTTGATACACCTGAGCGGGCTCCGACTCGGGTCTGCGGTAGTGTTAGAGGATGCGAGTTACAAAGAACTAGAATGTAGGTTAGGTAATTAACTAACACGTGAGTGATGAGTACCTATAGATAGATATATCACTATCTCAGACTACCCACCGGTCAGTTGGCGTTGCGGCTTCCAAGGTTGACCTACTAATAGGAGGATAGTGAGTGGTTTAAGTATCCATAGTAGCTACTGCACGATTAATTGCTGGTCATCGGACATTTAGGTCTGTAGGTATTCGTTGGAAACTTGCGCCTGAACCTCGCTAGGTATGTAGGTACATAAGGTATGCGTCATCTGCTACAAGACCTGTAGAGGGGCAGATAGAGGGGCAGGTTGGTCACACTGCGTAGGCACATGCTCGCCATCAGTCGGGACCCTGCAACTTACCTGAACTTAAGTGTTGCGCTAAGCAATCCTAGCTGCGGCTGCTTATGGGGCGGGGATGGGTCGGTAACTCACTTGTACAGAAGCCATTTAGGCCAATTAGGTACTAACGTAACTACTACCCTTTTGGCCAATCTACCAGATTGGCCAACTCAGAACCCCTGACCCCTATACTATACCCTAGCAGACAAGGGTTTTATTGAATACAGAAGGGGTTGGCCAATCTGGTAGATTGGCCAAAAGGGTAGTAGTTACGTTAGTGGCTGTTTCCAGGGCAACCGGCAGAGAGATTGTATGTTGACGTACTGCAAACGCTGCTGTATTTACCTCCCCGGCCTTGCTCCACCTTGCCCCAGCGCGTCTTTAGTGAAGTGATACTCCGACCTACGTATCTATCACACAACACTGATATGCTTCAACTTATGATTCAAATGAACTCATAAGAAAATTTATATTATTTCCTTTTTAACCACATCCGACGACCACTTCGTTTCTTATCGGGTAGCTCAGCGACTCTGAATCTATACACATTGCCTTACGTCGCCTCTCATGCAAGGCCGCTCTCGTCGGGGCGAGACGCCCTCGCTGGCCGCCAGCGCTCGGTTGGCCGCAGCAGGACGCGCTGCTTCTAGGCCGAATACATCCAGGATGTCGAACCTCAGACAGCCAATGCACCATGCTGTCGCGGCTGCGAGAATTGACCGTACTGCTGCCCCGTCTCCCGCCGAGTCCTTATCATCTGTTGCGACTACGGGAATCAAGCGCAAGGAGCGTGACTTCGAGGTAGAAACGGTGCAGGAAACCAATATCAACGTTGTGGTGCGGTGTCGAGGCCGTAACGAGCGAGAGGTGCGCGAGAGCAGTGCCGTTGTTGTATCTACAGATGCTGCACAAGGAAAAACCGTTGAAATATCAATGGGACCCAGTGCGCTCAGCAACAAAACCTACAATTTCGACCGTGTCTTCTCTCCGGCTGCCGATCAGGGCGCAATATATGACGATGTCGTTAAGCCAATTTTAGAAGAGGTATGCCATCTTACAAACCACTGGAAAAATCTCGACTAACGATGGGAAAGATGCTGAGTGGGTACAACTGCACTATTTTTGCCTACGGCCAAACCGGTACGGGAAAGACATACACGATGTCAGGGGACATGGAAGATACTTTCGGTCTGTTGTCCGATGAAGCCGGTATTATTCCTCGTGTGTTACACTCCCTTTTCAAGAAGTTGGACAAGGAGGACACTGAGAGCTTCGTCAAATGCTCCTTTATCGAGCTCTACAATGAGGAGCTTCGCGACCTCATGTCCGTTGAGGAGAACGTCAAGCTAAAAATCTTCGACGACGCATCGCGGAAAGGCCACGCGACTACTCTTGTACAAGGCATGGAGGAAGCCCACATCCGAAATGCGGCTGAGGGAATCAAGATACTTCAAGAAGGTAGTTTGAAGAGACAAGTCGCAGCCACGAAATGCAATGACCTCAGCAGCCGAAGCCATACGGTGTTCACGATAACAGCCTGCGTCAAAAAGGCTGGGGAAGACGGGGAAGATTGGGTCAGCGCTGGAAAGTTGAACCTAGTTGATCTCGCTGGTAGCGAGAATATTCAAAGATCGGGCGCAGAGAACAAACGTGCGGCTGAAGCGGGTTTGATCAATAAAAGCTTGCTTACCCTTGGACGAGTCATCAATGCTCTCGTGGATCGCAGTTCACACATTCCTTATCGAGAGTCCAAATTAACTCGCCTCTTGCAAGATTCTCTTGGAGGTCGTACCAAAACTTGCATAATAGCCACGATTTCTCCAGCCAAAGCCAACCTTGAAGAGACTATTTCAACACTGGACTACGCCTTCAGAGCCAAAAACATTCGAAATAAGCCCCAAGTCAATCAAATGATCAGAAAAGATGCGTTACTCCGGGACTTCACTCATGAAATCGAGAAGCTAAAAAGTGAATTGATTGCGACACGGCAGCGAAACGGAGTCTACCTATCTAACGAAAGTTATGAAGAGATGGCGACTGTTAGCGAATCACGGCGTATACAAAACGAAGAACAAGCCGTCAAGATCGAAACCCTTGAATCGAATCTTCGAAACAAGGTACAAGAACTATTCTCGCTGACGTCGAGCCTGATGGGGTTGAAGAAAGACCATGAAACTACCAAGCTGCAGCTAGAAGAGACTGAAGGTGTACTCGATCAGACTGAGATCGTGTTGGGAGTAACGCGAAAAAGATTAGCCGAGGAAACTCTCCTCCGCGAAGCACATCAGAAAACGGAAGAGCAAATGCACATAGTGGGAAACAAACTTATCAACACGCTTCATAAGACCGTCGGACACGTGGGAGGTTTGCACGCTAAAAACAAGAGAAAATCCGATCTTCAGGCCCTGAATCGAAGCAAATGGGGCATGGCTCAAGAACAGGTGTCCGACGTCACATCTTTGGTCGAAACACGCATGGAAGAGTTCCAGAATAAGCAGCAACAACACATTTCCAATATCTCGAAGCGGATGCAAAATTTTGTGGAGGCAGAATTGGAGAAACTCTCGTCGACACAACTGTTTCTCGATGAAAACCTCGATTCATTTGCTACAGCGAAGAAAGAACTGCTGGAGCAAAAACAAAAGTCCAAAGAAGAAATGGATGAAGTGCTAGAGGAAATTAAAGAAGTGCGAAACCACATCAAAGAACGGGTCGGCGATAGTCTACAAGCAATTGCGACAGCCGCCGAGACGATCGCACAAGATGTTTTGAGCGAGCTCAGCACATTTCACAATCTTCTACACGCATCATATACTACTTTGGGTAAAGACTTCACGACTATTTTCGAAGACTTACTAAGACACAATGCTGCCCAGAGGAAAGAGTCCGATGATCTTAGGGAGCAGTTACGGGGCGCTACCGAGATAATTACGCAGTCCAATGCATCGATTTCGATGCAAATACAAAACGTGATAGAACAGGAAAGGCGGCAGGCCGCTGAAGAGCGCAGCACGTTGTTAGCTCAGATCACTTCTCTCATCAACTCCCAGGCTATTACGCGGGAATCTCGCTTAGCCAACAAGGCAGCTTTCATTCAACAAAGTGTTCAGGGAAATACGACTGTTTTAGAAGAAAGTATGACACAGTACGCTCAGGGTATGGATGATTGGAATGCCCGGGAAGGACAGTTCCTTGACGAAATTGCTACATCACGTGAGACTATAAAATCTAAACTTAGAGATGACTGGGCCGTAAGTCGTATCCATCACACTCCCGGTGTTCAGGTTCCTGCTAACAAACATTTCAAGGCGGCCAATACCCATAGCACGTCAATCCAAGAGACAACTCAATCCGTTCACGCCAAAACTGTGCGCGTTGTTGACGAGCAGATGCGGGATCTCGATGAACAGATGACTTCTCTGGACGATTTCGTCGCTCGTGCTCGTTCACAGAATGCGCAACATAATGACCAGCATACAGAATCGTTACGCGATCTTTCTAGCACAGTTGAGGACTCATACGGAAATGTTGCGGATCACTTCTTAACAACATGCTCTCGGGTTGAAGAGCTTGGGTCGGAGATGGATACGGATGTTAGAACCGCAGAAGAGGCGTTAGAGCCGTTGCTGGCCAACGTCTGCCAGCCTCTTGCTAATCTTCGCGAAGATATCTCCAATACAGTGATTCAGGAGTATCAGCCCACGGGCGATACGCCTCAAAAGTCGACTTACGAGTATCCTACCGAACTTCCTCGCACGCGAGCGCACGCATCTTTGATTGCCAAGTTCAACGGACAGCCGTCACCTAGTAAAGCAGCTGTTTTCGCGGACGCCGATACGACTCTTCTGGAGAATCGGTCGCCCTCTCGGCCGGTTAGTAGCGACAGCCTGGCCCCTTTGGCGGATCGCGGTCGCAACCTATTAACTAGGGGTCTTCAGGAGCTGCATCCAAATGTCAATAACAACGTCATTTCAAGTTTTACTCAACGAGCCAGTGTGGGTCCTGGCAGTCTCATGGGCGCTGAGGACGATATACCCGAGGATATGACGATGCCGCTGGTCAAGAAGAGCAGAACCACCCGAGGAGGCAGAGCGAGCAGGTCGACGCTAAACATTGAAGGGCGGGAGAATCTACCTCCTCTTGCGACGATAGTTCCGGGAGGCGGTAAGGAGATCTTCTCGCAGAGCATCACAAGGAGGAAGAGTCCAAGACTTAATTGAAGAAGGCATTGGCGTTGGGACGTTTTGGAACCTTACATAAGCGGTTGCTTCAAAAAAGATACCGAGCCTTGGCGTTTTGGGGCGGCTATGAATAGGGGGCGTCAATTGGGTTGGCGGGACATGAGCGCCGTCTGCTGCAGAATGATGGCTGTTAACATTAGGTACGCTGAGATACCCACTCGTCGAAGTACAACTGCAGTTTATAGTAGTACGCAAATTCCTAGCATACTTAGGCTCAAAACACATTTACATTCCATAATATTACCTCTATCTCATAGCCGTCGATGTATTCAATTGTCCGGATACCCAATATCTATTCAGGGAACAGTGATTTGGAGGCATATTGCAGGTAGCCTTTCCCTTTCTCTATGATTGTGTCCGGTACAATCTACGTGGCCGTGGAAGTACTGAATCGTCGCAGGGACATATAGTTAGTATACGGCACCTTCTAATGCTATGTCGTACAAACAAGATTAACATCACTAAGCTTACAGGTGAATTCTAGCTTATTCGCATGGCTATACGTGGTTCCTGGCGATGTAATCGGCCACATTTAGGTGACGATGCACCCTTTATTGCAGTATATTGGAGGGATTTACATTCCTGCAAGCAGGTGCAAATATACACGTCGTCTCAATCAGACCTAAAGCGATCAGTTCCGACCCGCAACTATCTACCTCCCTGGTATCTAGCAATTTTGACAGGCGTTGTAATTGTTTATTCATAAAGGTTATCAAACTTGGAAATCGTACCGTACCGTCTTAGGAAATTGGCCTACTAGACCTAGGTACAACATGGGTTCAATTACCTGGTATAAGTAAATACTACTGTTACTGCGCAGCCGGAACCCGTTCCTTTGCCCTTCTACGTAGTAATTACCCCCTGTTTGAGAACCTATGAAGCATTCTTGTATTTTGCTACTCCGCTATTCAGTTGCCCAAGCAAATATAACTAATACACAACAACGCACTTGCCAATAACGCACGTATGTTGGACAAGTCCTGATGCGCTTTACGTGGCCCTCCTTTCGCCAAGGATAGCCTTGCATATTCAGCGCAAACTTTGACTTGGTCCTCGAACTCCACTGGTTCAAAACCCAGCTTTTTTCATCCCGCCGCTCTTTTAAAGTTCAGATATTCGGTGAATACGGAGACCCCAACCACAACGCAGCCCTTTACGCCGAGCTATTTTCCGCCTTGTCGGTTCTCGATCTCAGTCTCCCAATCTAAACTTCGCTCACAGCCATCGAGAACGGGAGAGCATCAATGCAAATCAAGATTCAGTGAACGTCATATGAAGCCCCTCAATTTAATATATTTTCATCTGGTTCAGTCCTCTCTCATTTACCTTGAACCCTTTACTTCCTTTCTTCCTTTCCACCACACTATGCACACACCTCACTTTACAAAGCCATTTCACTCACCAGACGCTCACGCTTTATATGTAATGGGCAACGTCCAGCTACAGCTGGACGTCCGGTGCGCCACCCCCTTCCTACTATCATCACCCTGCAGACCTAAACCTTGGGGATTCTAATGTTTATGTGACCTCGTCATAACAACATATAATCAGTAGGCAGTCGGCGCCCTGCCCATAACAACAACTCAAGTGTCGAAACCGGCGATAGCTTTAACTCTCTACTCGTTAACAACAATATGTCGTTGCCCAACATTAACACCAGTGGTGCTACCTCAGATAGCCGCGTTCATTACTTGTCGGACGAAGACTTTGAAGAGCTTTTTATAGATTATCAGTATAGCCTACCATCTACGCCCCTCAGGGATACTTCAGCTGCTGCTCCTACAGTCGCCTCCATGGCTTCCCATCTAGGCACTGAAGCACCCGAAGCGCTCACTAACGGGTCGAACGGTACGATTAGTCGTGCCAACAACTCTACTTCTGGAACGACTTCCGAACTCCTGCTCGGCGCTTCTTCGACGCAAAATTGGCCTCCGCCGTCATCGTCTCAGCCTAACCAATCAAATGATGGCTCAACACCTTTGACGCCCACGGGAACGCAGTCTTCTGACGTACACCTGAACGTCTTGTCGACATTTTCTCCTCTACCCTTACCAAATATGAGTACTTCTGCTCCATCCTCACTATCAGCTACAGTCTCAGTTGCACCACAAACCGGTGCTTCAACTTCAGGCTCAGCTGGTATGATTCTAAATGTTCATCCTTCGTTGAACATCCAAGCAGTTACGACAATACAACAGCATCTTCAACCTCATATCACTGTATTAGATGACGATGATGACGATGATGATGAACAAGACGATCCCGTCGTCTGTGTTATCTGCGGTGGCATCTGCAAAGTATTTCACAGCTCTACCAACTTTTTCGACAATTCCTGGGTCTTAACACCCGAAGAAACACCTAATTGGATGCGACCTATTCTAGTACAAGCTAAGCCCAGATATCTAGAATGGCAAAAGCAGCGTCCCTCCAGCCGTACACCGTATCTTGAAGAGGCAGAATTGATTGAACAGATTCATGTCACAGCCTTCCTGGGTGGTAGTCAAGGCATGAAACAGGGGAGTGACAGACTATATATCAACACGATGGATCCATTGATGAGGCTGCCTATTCACAAAGCATGCCTCAAGATCGCCCAGATCTTCTGCAAAGACCAGTCCCGCTATAGCATTGGTTTCCGCAGTGCTTCTGGCGGCGCTCCCAGCAGCATCCCGCAATTCTATGAGATCTGGTGTAAGCGCGCCATCGCTTCGTATCCAGTAGGTTATATAAGTCAACCTATTCTTGAAGCGAATAAGTACTACGGAGCTCCAGTTTATGGAAGAATGTTCGAATACCGCCGCGCGATGCTCAATGACCCCTCACTGAGCCGCTTCCTAGCGTATCCGTTGACTATTTATGGTCTGACTGATATGACCGTTAACTCCAATCTTCAAACCATGGACGGTAAAGTGGATTATCCGCGTGGTAGTTTAGCTGGACTGTTGGGCCGGATTAAGAACCTACCCCAGGAAATAGCTGATCAAATTATTGCTTTTATGGAGCCGTTCGAAGAAGACTCAGACCTACCACTTGAACCCACACGCGTCCTGCCACCAAAGTGGTGGAAGAAGAAGCTATTTTCCGGGCAGCTTATTCCTTGGCTATGGGACCTCAGGGAAGACGATCTCACAAGTTACCGAATCAAGAACTTCTACAAGTACACCCCCAACAACGCCGCCAGAGACCGGGAGCGAGGCAAATACATATTTGATGAAGATATGTGGGACTGGGAGCTCCTTTGTCGTCAGCTTGCGCAGCCCAACGTCATGCAAGGAGCCGGTGTACTCGCGGGAAGGTCCAACGAGCTTTGGAATCGTCGTCGTATCTGGAAATTGCTTGATGCGGCTAGATTGGGCCACATTCAGTTTCCATGAGACCAAGTCCATACCATGATACCTCCCGGATATTCTGTCTGTTCATTCGAGACCCACCAACTGGAGATTTACACTGCCGTGTGCTTACCGAGATGGTTACGGGATAGATGCTGCGTCTCGCAATACTGGCACTGAGAGAGTGTTGATATCAAAGTGGCTTGAAAGTACTACAGACGACTCATGCCTAAGGGCATAGCACCATTGCAGGGTTTCTACGGATGCTGCTGTGACCTTAAGAGCATCCTTAAGTCATCAATGTGGAGGGGAAAACTGAATAAGAAAGGAAAGAAAGGCGGAGATTGAAAAGAACAAATGAAATATGGAAGATTGAAAGGAACTAGCTGTAACTATTGATGTACGACAGCATGAAAAACAACGATCAGAAAGGGTTGCTGGAAAATGTTGAAACTTTGGAACTTGCCAATTCGTATACTCGGCTATGTTTGGGGCACTAATATACGCCAATTGCCCTAGAACTTAATAAACATTACGTGAACGATTTGTGACAGTCTATGCTTGCTGCTGGTGACTATCCAGTCCGAATTATGGTGATAAAAGGGAGAAAACACTCGTGAATCGTTCAGCGCACTCCTGCAGGGCTAAGGTATATCACCACTTTCTCGTTTCACGTCCATTGTCGGTCGATTTCATTAAGAACAGCATTCCCTAATGAAGATATGGGACTGAAAAAGTCAAGAGGGAGAGATGCAAACGGGTATCGTCTATTGATACATACATACAAAATATAATACAACATCTATCCATCTATGCCTCGGGATTCTATCTGCTTCAACCAACGCTACACAAAGGCAAAGCGTCGCGGGAGTCTAACCCGTTGCGTCAATACAATCCTTATATCTGCACAATAACCCTATGAGCTAGGTGTTAACGACATCCTCGCAACGACCACATAGCGCGTCTTCCTGCGGTGCGACATAACGCCAGCAGCGAGGACACTTAGCGTGCTCGGGAGGTCGGACCTCGACGGATGCCTTGACGCCCTGGATCTCAAATTCCTCGCGGAATACGAAATCCACTGAAGAGGCATCACCTTGGGTTTCGTTGATGCGGACCCCAGAGACGACAAACATGCTTTCGAGCTCGTCTGCGTGTTTCCCGAGCACGTTCAGCACGGCCTCATGTCGTCCTTCCGCAGTTGCGGGAACGTGGATCGCGACGGTGCTCTGCAGTGACGAGCCCACGTGTCCGGCGACACGGGCCTGCTCCAGGACGCGTTTAACGGCGTTGTGGACGTCCATGAGGACGGGAATGTCCTTTCGTAGTTCCGCGGGGTTGACGGTGAGCCGGCTCGGGTCAATGATAGGGTCCGCATAGAGTTGACGAAGCGGGTGCGTTAGGTATCTAAGTGTTGTTAGTAATGCACTACAAGTTCCGCAAAAGTCGTATTAGAGGAATTGACCTACGTGTCTCGCTTCATCCATTCCGGACGGTGTTCCCAGGCCTCCTCAACGAGCAAGGGTGTCATGGGAGCCAACATCCGGAGGAACCCGTTTAGAATAGGTTCAAGAACACCCCCGCCGTCGCCGCAGTAGAGACGATCCTTCAGAGCCTCAATGTAAAATGCTGAGAGGTCGTTGTTTATCCATCGATTAAGGACGCTATAGCCTTTGTAGAACTCATGATTATCAAATGCTTTACCCACTTCGTCCATGGTATCTTGTAACTGGACGAGCGCGACCTGGTCCGTGACAGTGAGGGGTGCGGTACGTGCAGACTCGTGCATCGAACCAAGAAGCATCTTCGTGATAGTGCGGTACTTGATGAGAGAACTGTGGATAGCCTGCAGGACTGGGACACTGATTACGACATCACTAGTATAGTCGCTGCTGGCAGCCCACAAACGCAGAGCATCGGGACCTAATGCGTCGTATGTCGCGGGGCCTTTTGCGGCTTTACCTTTTCGTTTCACGGGTGGCAAGAGCGTGCCGTCTACGACTTGCTGGGGTTCTATGATGTTTCCAATCGATTTGGACATCTTCTTGCCCTCTTGATCCAGAGTGAAGCCGTGGGTAATTAGTTGCTTAAAGGGTGCACCATTTTCAAACGTCGCGTCGCTTTCAGTTCCTGCGGCGATGCGGGTAAGCAAGCTAGACTGGAACCACCCACGGTGCTGATCAGAGCCTTCCAAGTAAACATCAGCTTGCCGTGGCATCATAGTCCAACTACTACCACTGTCGAACCAGACATCCATAGTGTCGGTCCCTCGCCTGAACTTGCCCTTCAACGAACTCGGAATCCATGCAGGGTCGTCTGCAGCATCTGACCACCATGCATGAGTGCCCCTTTCTTGGATTACAGAGATGATGTGCTCAACCACTTGTTCATCCACCACGGCAGTCCCAGTTTCATCATACAAAGCTGGAATAGGGACACCCCAAGAGCGTTGTCTTGATATACACCATTCACTACGACCCGCGACGAAGCTCTCAAGACGCTTCTTGCCAGTGTCTGGAATAAAGCGAACACTTCTCAAAGAATCGAGAGCATCCTCTTTGATCGATGCAACATCGGCAAACCACTGTTCTGTCGCTCTGATGACCACTGGCTTTTTCGTTCTCCAGTCATACGGATATTTGTGTTCGTGCCTCTCAACTAGCAGGACATCACCATGAGGCTTCAACAGGTCAATGACATTTTGGCCGCCACCTTCAATAACAGAAGGTGCTGACTGTAGTATCTCTGGTGCATCGGGGAAAGCATCCTTGGTGAACCTCCCCATATCATCTATGGGAGCCGCCACCGGAATGCCGTGAGAGTTGCACACTTCGTAATCATCGAAACCATGGCCGGGAGCCATATGCACGAGGCCGGAACCGGAACTGGCAGAAACAAAGTCCGCATGAATCATTGGCTGAGCCGGGGCATCTTTGCCTCTTAACCGGTTCGTATATTTGAGGTCTTTAAGCTGATCCCCTTCCAAAATTCCGTACACAGTATTCTGTTGTGATTCCGGCCGAGTATTATCAGCTTTTGCGAGTTTTTGATTGAGCACATCGAGGCGACTCTCAGCTACTAATAAACCGTCTGCGCCATCGCGAACCACACAATACTTCAAGTCGCGATGTATAGCAATAGCCCGGTTTGCTGGAAGTGTCCATGGTGTCGTGGTCCATATGATAGCATACAAATTTCCTTTGATCTTGTCTTGCAGAGTCTTGAACTGGGGGAGAGATCTCCAATCGTCCGTGACGGGAAATCTGATCCAAGCAGCATGTGAAACATGATCATCCTTATACTCTAGTTCGGCCTCAGCGAGAGCGGTCTGTGAGGAAGGCGACCAGTACACAGGCTTAAATTTGAGATAGATTAGGCCCTTCTTGACCATCTTCTGGAATAAACGGAGCTGTCTCATCTCATAGGCTATATCCATGGTAGTCCATTTTTGGGCCCAGTCGCTCATTACACCATAGGAGCGAAAGCTCTTCATCTGCTTAGCTACTGTGTTTGAGGCAAGGTTTCGGGCCGCTTTTCGGATTTCGAGGGGTGTCAACTTCTTGTCTTTAGCATTTTCAAGAGCTTTTAGCTCGATTGGAAGCCCATGACAGTCCCATCCTGGTATGTAGTCTACACGCTTGCCTGTGACGCCCAATTATGAGTCCAAGTCAATTCATCGGGCCATTTCTCAAAAGCTAACCTTGTTGGACCTTTGTCCTTAGGATCATGTCCTTCAGGATTTTATTCAGGGCATGGCCGACATGTAGATTGCCGTTTGCATAGGGTGGGCCATCGTGAAGCACAAAAGTGTCATCGACAGGCCGATTCCGCCTCTGCCACTCGTAGAATTGATCGGCGCATCGTTGTATGTACTGGTCATGACACGCAGAAAGAGGTCTCGGACTGAAGACATATGATTAGCACTACGATTGATGCCAGCCGAATGTTGGCTTACGGAAAGCTGGATTTGGGCAGTTTCAATGTTGCTGCCCATGATTTCGACATTGTTATGCCTAAAGCACATTCTGGTCGCTTCTAGATCTCGACCATAGCTGCTTTAAGCCGCGCAAGATTTCACCGTAGATTGACCGACTCGAAGTTGTCGCGATAACTTCGAATCGAGTGACAGAGCTAGACTCCATTATCGTTAATCGATAAGGATAAGGTATACTGAAGTAACGATGGATATACAGAAGCAATTAGCCAATCGCCGAAGCTACCGACCTACAGTTAGTTTAAGTAGCTGCCCCCCACCAGCCACCGCTACAACTCTTGCCTTAAACATTTCGTCATCGCAGCTTGCAGGACCCAGCTATCTAGATATCTAGTTCCCCCATATCCACCTAGAACTTATAGACGACTAAGTAAATTACAAAATATACTGTTATCAATGGCCCCGATCCGGAGATACCTGCGTATCACCAAATATTCCGTCCTAGAATGTCGAATCTACTTGGATAATCCGGGATTGGCTCATACCTGGCTCCTCAACCCAAGAAAACCCGTGTTGCAAAGGGTCATCGAGAGCGTGCGGCCCTATGTTCTGCCTAAGCTACGAGAGGAGCGTGAACGAAGCCGTAAGCGCAGCACCAAGAAGAAGGGAATCAAGGACGTGGTTGTTGAAGGTACGCGTGTATGCCCCCAAGTGCCCCAAGTACCTCCTTAGCCGACGTTTGCGGGAGACAAAGTACAGTACATTGTCGCGGCTCTCTGCGTCTTGAGCCTTGCAAATAGCCCGCCTGTCATATTGACGCCCCGTGTAACGTTCTGTAGATGACTTCGAGGTATCTATTTTCCTCACCGAAACAAGTACGCGTCATTCGCTGGTCACCAAACACAAGCATTTTCATGACACGACTCAGACTAAGTTAAAGTCAAATTCGGGCCGCCTCATTGCCGAGAGCAATGACGCCCCCATCGACCTAGACATGGGTGCAGAGCCGGCTATAGTGATACGGCGCGAGGAGAGTGAGGATGAGGATGCTACCGTTGCACTGGCCGCCATACCGGCAATAGACGACCCAGCGCCTAGTGACGGGGTGAGGCGGCCAAAACGCGCACGCAGCAACACAGACGTAGACGCAGATGCAGATACAGGCATAGGCGCAGGCCACGTTGTAGGCGGCCATGATAATCAATTTGAGGTCATATCAGATGATGACGATGCAACGGAAGATGGCGATGGCTTATTTGTGCAGAGTCCAGCGAGTGAGCCCCCGAGGCCCCCGCCAGCGAAGCGCCAGAAACCCGCCCCAGCTGCAGGCGAGGGCGAAGATAATGACAAAAAGAAGCTGGCCATGGATATCTCGTACGAAGGTTTTTCTATTTACGGACGGGTGCTTTGCCTAGTTGTCAAGCGCCGGGATGGCAACGGTGCCGAGCTAGCGGAACGGGGCGCCAATGCATCCGGGGCGGCTGTGGGCGGGAACGGAAACAACCGAGCAAAGGCTGGGAACCGTGGTCGAGGACAGGCCATGATGGAGAATTTTATCATATCAACGCAAATCCCAGCGGGTACAGACGTGCCGTGAGAACGGATGTATGCAACAGAACTCAGCCGGTTGCGAATATGCTCGAATGGACCTTGACAGCGCACATCGAGTGGTCGGTCCACCCAGCCACGATCATCAAATGCATGGTATTTCGATGCTGCGCATCACCCGCGCGGCTTGAGAATTCCCGTGTTGTGGCGCATGACCCGTGGGGGCGGTTCATTCGATAAATATAGAGCTTAGGAGAAGTTTGATTGGTGCAATCGGCAGTGTTATATGCAATTGCAAATGCGGCCTTAGCTGCATTGTAACATTATCTGCCAGCTCAAGGTTACTTTGACGATCCTCGACTACAATCACCCCCTCAAACAATTCCTATAACACAGAAACAAACATTATCTAGGCCAGTCCATGGTCGCATAGGCTGCGCCTTGTGGCTATCGAAGGATCTCGTTTTGTTCTTTTCTTTGTTTATAGTCGCTCATATCATCTGATCTACTCGGGCATGGTATGTTTCATGCCGACTTGCCCCAAAGCGCCCCGGCGTCAAGGTTCGAGGCTCTTCTTCTGTAGCCTACCGCTTGTCAGCCGGGGAAGTCGGCTGAGACAACAGGGGACTATGGGGAATGGTTGCTAATTGGCCGTTGGTGAGGGGAATATCAAGAAAGCAATATTTTACAGCCGGGAACTAGGATGATTAATAGCCTGATCATGCATTTTCGATAGCAACCACTTCAAAAAAACGTATATCACAAGTGTCTATATGATTCAAAGTACACAATACTTGACTAGTGAACATGGCTCGCGGCCCAGACTCACAGTCATGCCACCGTAAGTGGAGGGTCATTCCATCGCAGCCTGCCTGGGGAGCTATGCAAAGAGCATCAAAACTTGTTTAGAGTTCCATTGTGTCGGGACCGAATTAGTCGGATTGGAACTTGGCATCTTGGATCATAGAAGCTGCGTCGAGAAGAAAGTGAAGCAAACTACCGGCAACCACATAGCTCAAACGTCTGCAGACTGGCGTAGCAGGAAGGATACTCAGGCGAACAGTGACTTTATTCCCGAATATGATCTAGGCCATCACAATTGTAGTCGCACAGAAGCTTACCGGAAGCACCCAGGTAACATTCGAAGTCACAGTAGTGCAACGCGCAGTAGATGAGCAGAACTACGCTGTGACAATATCATTTCAGCATACACGCCAAGCTCTATTACGCACACACAGACCTTATTAAAGGCTTGGATTATTTAATCAGTCTATAATTGATACATATTACATTATCAAGCATGCTCTAAACACTTCTCTTTGTAAGCACATTTCTTCAAACGAGTCATGAAAACATGTATATTTATCAGCAGAGGATATTGAGGTTTCAATTTTAGTGAGCCGGAAACACTCAGAATAGTACTCGGACCCCGTATTCCATCCGCCTGTTCCCGCTTACGCCTAGATATCGGCCGGCCGGCGTCTATCAGAAAAGGCTGGCAATAATATTTGCAGTTGCTGACCCCCTCATCGCCTCTTATCCGGCCATGAGTGGCTTGATCATCAACTGCTATTTTTCACTACGAAGCACAGCAGATGACTTAAAATAGTGAACGTTTAGTGAGCTGTATGTACATCACTTCGGGATACACTACGCAGTTTTCGTGAAACAGCTTCATCACCTCGAAGTGTTATTCCCGTAGCTGTACTTCACCAACCGCTCAGACGCTTGTTCCACTACATATCAATGGTTTCACAACATTGCCCTTCCCCGCATATATCCGGCTTCGATCTTCTCAAGCCAGCCACGATAGAATGTACCCTCGACCATATTTAGACACCACTAGCTCTGAAACAAGCCAAGGTTGTTATTCTGTGATGGTATCATATGCCCCCATGTCCACGTATTTAGTATAGATGAGGGGAAGAAAAACTTTCGGGAGCTTTACTACTCCTTGTGATAGCTGCTAAGGAGGCTAGATAACAGCCAGGATCACGGGGTCATGGGCATACCCACGCAGCAATCTGGTGTATACCTATCACGTCGTCAGTCAGTCAGCCAGCCAGCCAAGTCAGCCAAGTACCTACGGTAGTGTACCTATCTAGCGCATTATCGCAGTCTAGACATGGGGCAGATAACCAAAAATCTGGGGTGTACCACACCTCTGGATCCGAAGTGACACAAGGTTGCGAATCCCTCGTTTGGAATTAATCGATTATTTATATCCGTCGAGCCTCCCAGATATCGCACGTGCACTCTTTAGTGTACCCAAGCCCAAGATTATGCTTGCTAGCGTGGATACGTGGTTCCATCGAATCGTCAAGAGCTATACTATTGTAGAAAGATGCTAGATTACGTGTGATAACTATAGCGTAGACTACTATCCGAAACGCAATCGGGGTTTTCTTTGAGTTGGGGGGGGGGATGTCATAACACTTGGTATCTTAATACCTACCCGAAGATGCCGACTTCCATCTTCCGTGATTACCTATCTAGCCGGACCGTTGCTTACGTATCGTCACACCTGTTGCGGGAGTCTGCGGGAGGCGCATGAGTCAGTGATGTGCTCTTCGTCATCCCGATAGATCACTTTCACAATGCCAAGGGTGTACCTACAGTACTATAGTTACAGGCATGTCCATGATAGTGTTCACCCTAGATCCTTGTTTTGCGGCATGAGTAGACTCGATACAAGCTTACAAACCGCATTTTCAGACTTTTGTATGGCGTGTCGACGGAAATAAGGACTCGTAGAAGAGTTGAATCCCGAAATTCCGACACGTTGGGTCTTTGACTTCTCGTACTAGACTGGGTTAGCTACACAAGTATAGCTAAGCTGGCCTTGAAAGAGTGGGTTCTGCTTTAGCTTAATATCGTGTTTGCTATGAATAGACAGGTGCCGTGCCGTTGAGAGGGCCTGGATACGGCAGTATACGGGATCGTACCTTGCATATATGACAAGATAGTATGGAGTCCTAGAGTCACGAGTCAGACATGCGGCAGGACTATACGGATTACGAATGTGTTTTGTCGGTCTGCGAAACTGCTCAGCAATATGCACATCATTGTTAGTGCGATGTATTATTACCTAGCTATCCGAGAGAAGATTAGTCAGGTAGTTGGAGTGCTATATCGTGGAAAGGAAAACTACGGATGTGTATATACGTCATCTTAAGTGTTTCAGGCACGTTCCGTAGGGCTGGCTTCGCTGGTATTGTTGTATCTAGCATTGGACATATGTTCGTCAAAGAATGTTCTGTTTCTTACCCAGGACTACAGACCTAGACTGCGGGCCGGGAAGCGTCAACACGGCAACGGCTGCAAGGCTCAGGAACGATAGGATAAGACGGACCATTATACGGCCACGAATAAATCACTCAAAACAAGGAAACCTCAAACACCAGCCGTCGTCCCGTCTGACCACCAAAGAACGTTCGGCCAACATCGCGCTGTGTCTGCCGGTCGAAAGACGCCGGGCCCTTACTACACCGCCGGCCTTCCGGCGTTTGGAATCATCATCGTCTGCGGGGTTTGGGGCGGCTGTGTACTGGAGGGTAATGTCAGCAGAATCCAGGGACAAGATCTCCAGCTTTCCAGGGCAGTGGCTTGCGATGCGGGCCTTGCCTGCCCAGTTCCTGAATTGTTTCCCGCAAGGTGTGGCACACACCCCCTCCCCTGTTGGTAGGGCTGGCTGGCTGCTGTGAGGGACACGAACGAATGTTTCCTCCGGATGAGGCGGAGTGCATATGTATGTAGTATACCTACGGTACATCCCATCGTCGATCCCCACAGCGAAAGTACCTACACACTGAGTTCGGCGTGAGAAACTAGTCTAGCTAATGCTCGGTGTGACTAGTGTCGTCATACTAAGAAAGGCTGAGCAAGGCATTGCAGGAGGAGGGTAGGGTGTTCATGTGTAGCGTTGGGAGAGGTATAGCGTGGGTGCAGGCGATGATGATGTCGGGACCAACTGCATGATACCTAGTACTATGTTAGCCAGGTACCGTAAGTACAGTACATGCATTAGGGCGAATCCCAGCGCGAGGCCGTTTGATCAGCATGATCACGGGATTATGTTGGTTTAATAAGCCTTCGGTTAACGCAGGTACGCGTGAAGCTAGGACCTAATAAGCGCTCAGCTCTCTTCTCGATCCTAGTAAAATGGACACATGAGCCGCCTTTTTACTGGTTCAGCAGATGCGCAGATTTAAGCATATAGCTATGAATTACCGCATCTATCTTGAACTAGACTAAGTTTACCTACTTAGTATAAGGTTAGACCGTGCCGTGCCGCATCGCCATCCTTTTGGGACTTAGTGTGAACACCAGGCCTAAACAGAAACCGAAGGTAAAGTAACCAGCCACAAAGCCAGATTAGTAGAACTGCATTCCTAGCGGCTAGGCATCGATTGAAGAAACTCTGGGCGCAGGTGTAACTCTGGGCGTTGCTACTCAGAAAGGCTCAATGGAGTCGCCAAGATCGACGTCGATGGCCCTATCCAGACTATACGATGCTAGTAAGCGCTCGCCAGCTGGGCACAATCTCGGGCTTGCGGAATCTCGGGCTTTGGGTTGTGTGTACCTGCAGTTTTTGCCCAGAAGAAAGCGGGAGACGGCAAGCCAAGGCGAGGCCGATGTTGTCGTTGCGACAGCCTATACAACCCGTGAATGGAGTACCTAAATGGGGGGGTAGATGGAATGTGTCGCATTGTCCTTTTCGGGAAATGGTTGCATAGCTGTAGAAATACTCATGAGACCCAAAAGTCCTCGATATTGGTTCTTTGTTTATCAGCTGACTGCCCAAAACCCGCCGGGCTGGATAGACCCCTGACCATGTAAGATTAGAGAAATCCATTGGCTGCTAGATAACCATATACTACGACCGCATTGTGACCCCAACGGCCGGGTCGGGTCGCTAGTAGGTATGTATCGATCGATGAAGCAAGAAGGTTGCCAGTGTTTCGTGTTCCAACCAATGCTTTGTCTACATGATGCAAAAGAACAACAGGCATTGTAACCAAGGAGAGGTTATCATCTGATATATCATATTATGCATATCTACGTGTATTGATTCGTAATTACCAGCGGCCATAAACATCACGCTCCTGGCATAGAAGTCGGCGATCAGGGATTAACCAAGACAATCTGTAAGACGGGTGAGCAAGATAAAACGGGAATGACAGATAGTAGTTACCACGCTGCCGGTTCGTAGGGTGTAACAAGGTTTGCATAAACTCAGTCGGGTGTGCTTTCGATAGTGTACCTCCAAGTAGGTGTACCGGAGGATGCTTCATTTGGATCTTGCGGATCCTCCCTCCTTCTGTACACATCGGGAAAAAAAAATAAGCTCATGGATTGGCTGCATTCAGATCATCAGCCCTCGGCGAACCCTTTCGGTCGGGATTCACCCCAGAAAGGGAGAATTGTATCAACGATACTCAGCTAATCTTATAAATGAGACTATCGTCAACGCTATTGCCCTCACGCTAACTAGAGCATATCGCGATTACTTGCGTGAAAATCCTCCCACGGTACCGAGAGAAAAGATAACGCCATGGAACTTGCCTTCTTGGTCGGTATTTGGGGCTACCAGGGGGCGTAGATCATTGTAGCTTGGCATACCCATACTGTCGGATTTCCTCCATCCCCCGCGAACGCCATGACCGGTTTCTGATACTGGCTGTAATGTATTGGAATCCTGATTTATGATGTGTCACCAAGACGATAGGTTCCCAACAAGGGTTCCTATGCATAACTATACTCATCGAGGTATTATTGTTCTTCTCCTCTTATGCAGTAGCTCAGCTCCAACGGGGCATAGCTGCAATGTAACGTTGAGGTTACATTCGCGCCTGCTTGCTCGTTATGCTGTGGATAGTCAAGCCCAGTGGTCAGCCCTCCCTCATCAATCGAGTATACTTGCTACTATCGTGCAGTGTCTATTGTTGTTTCGGGTTCCGTAGTGGTGACACATTCGATCATGTGTCCTCTCAAATTCATGCAGTATGACATTATGATATATGATGAGATGCACTTGTCTGAGAGTAGCTGGGCGTGAATGAGTGATTTATGAGTTAATAGAACCCGGCATTTACTAATAACCTCCTACTAAGCACCCAATAACGGCCAAACTCGTGTCTTGCCCCGCATAACGATGTGACAGAGGGTGGCAGATCGCGCGATGAATAAGATGATAACGCCTGTGGCTTATGAGTCAAGACTTCGAACCTCTTAACAACACATCAAAAGCCCGGGTATTATCGGAAGTTGTCGTCGCTCGTGATGGTAATCGGCATTCAACAACCGGCAACCGGCCAATCAACAGAGCGGCGCATTGAATGAAGAGTTTATCGTTAGGCTAATGTTGATATTGAGTTTGATAATGGGCAGTGATGCGCGTGATACTTCCCTCTTATTGCAGAGGGTATCTACCTAAGGTACGAAGTAGGTAAGTGGTTTTTCTAAATACAAGTCCCTTCGGCCCTTTTGTCCTTTTGTCCCTGTAGAATTTGAAAACTAGAATCGACAAGATAACTTGGCTACAAATCGTGTTGGAGGCGACCTATCTATGTATGCGCAGCGTCAAGCAGTCGTAGGCCACGATGCTCAGCACACGCTCTGGATTGGATGGTGTGTTTCTGCAGAGGATCAAGCTACTTTTGCCATTTCGGTCAAACCATCCTATGTACTGATAAAAAGACCACATCCCCGCATTATTGACGATCTACTCTTCAGGAAGTAAGTAGGCGTTTGATGCATCACACCGCGTGGGCGTCTCATTCAATGCAAGAGTTCAATGATCTACAAGCATGACGCACACATGCGTCGTAAACTGCTGCACTCTGTGAAACCTCGCTTCTGCGCTGATGGCGAGCTCCAACGTGGCTCGCGTGGCTCTCCTGCCTCGTATACGAAAGTAGCACACTTGCATCTCAGCGCGGCAGATATTCGGCTTTCCTAGTTGGTCGTTCGTCTTACCACCAATATCGTCAGACGCAGGGACAACCCCGACGTGGGTCCTGACTCCCACGTGGGATAGCTATCTTAATGAGCAAGGCAATACGCAATGCGGGGTCGTCTTCGGCAATGTGCCTGTCCTTTTTTTCGTTGCCTTGCGAAGACGAATGAATCGGTAGTTGGTTTTAGCACATTATCGCTATGACCCAGTCAGCCAGTCCAATCACCGAACCTCGGGCTACCGGTAGTGTGATGTACTAATCTCTACCTTCTTGATGGCTTCAGAGCTGCTTCGAACTCTTATTGGCTGAACATCAATTCCCGCTCGGGCAGCTTGTGCAAAAAAAAAAAAAGATTTTGGTATGTCAATCGACAAACGCTTTTCTGAGGATCCGAAGCATCCGAATCTGAATCCAGCATCAAGTTTACTAACTAGTATGCTACACCCGATCTACCTTGGCTGTCGTACTTCGTGAGGCTTATGAGGCTCACCAATAGCGGTGAGCGTCTAATTCGTAACACCGGCTAATCCGGCACACAGACTCAACTATACATAGTACGTAGTAATGGTAATGCGAGGCAACTCACAATCTGTACCGCAAGACGATACTGGCATAAATTACCTAATAAGGAGCCCTTTTTGGAGAAGAATGGGGGTCTCAGGCTTCTATCAGGGCTGCATCGGTCGATTTGCGATGTCATGCATGTATGTCAAGGAGCCTGCATGAGCCATGAGGTCCTGTATGTGCCTCTTACATCGCTGCAGCAGCATGCAAATTACTTACTAAGTACGAGCGTACGTCTCAGCCTCGTGTTTATTCTGATGCCAATGAGCCAACTAGGGAGACCTCTGCACAGCCGACTCACGCAAGCAGACATTAGTGCTGACGGACGTGCGTTGGAGTTGCAGTGACAATATAGAAATACCGCTGGCTGTAGGCTTTGCTATCAAGACGATGAAATAGCCCTTCCGGACTCCGAATGCCATGCCCTAGTCAGTGGATGTGGTACAATGATATGACGGCCAAGGCAGCATGCACGAATGTGCACCAATGGGGCAATTCTATCTATTGAATGGACGTCCAATATGTAACACAACTATTGATTTGCTGACAACCTACGTGTGTGCTGGATGGGAGAACGGCCCGTCGTTCTCTAAAAGGTGTCTTATCACAAGCCGGACCCATTCGTACTCGCGTTCATCGGTAACCCCACATATCATTATTATTCCTGTCTGCGGCTCAAACTCAGGAAATAGAAGACGGGATATAGGGGAAAACTGCTATGTAAATAGCATGGATGTAAGTGCCTGCCTGTCACGTGCACTTTGTTGAGATGTGCTACAGCCTGCTTTGAACAATTAAACGTTGGAATGAAGGGCAATGATTAGATAATCTTGGCTTACGACATTCTGGAGTTGTCTCTGGTTGCTTTCAAGCAGACGAAGAAGATTGCCGAACGTGATACGGTTTCAGAAAGAATTATTTACCCACTTCAGCGACTGGTCTCCACGGACTGACCGTAAGTGTTAGTATGGCACTGGAATGGCGTGGCGCAATCAAATGAAAAGCAGCCGAAACCGTTGTAGAAATTTTCTAGAAGTTCTTTAGTTCGCGGGGCTCATCTGTCAAACTGGCATATCTTCAAGCCAATAAAAGGGGAGGCCTCAACATTTCTGGGTCGGACTCGGTAACGCGGCAAAATTTTTGGTTCGAGAGCTAATATTCTAATTTTTTTTTTCTCGCGTTGGGAGATTGCTGTCAGATTTAGGCAGGGAAATTGATCGGTATCCACTTCATCACGTTTGACTTTACCTGACCGTCGGGATTCAGGGTCCATGACTTCATAGACACACACTAAGTAGATACAGCTAACTCAATTCATCTAGTTTGCGTGTAAGATGCCTTGCGCCTGGGATATACGAGTCACAAATGCGGTGTGGTGTACATATTGTACTGTACCTCGACTAGCGATCGCATTTGGCGTTTGGGGAGATTATGGTAGTTAGTGGAATGAGCAGTCTAGTGTGTCTAGTAAAACGTAGCTTAATTCTCCTAACCAGGTAATCTAGTGTTTGATGGCAATTAAGCCTACTCTTATGTAGTCTTCTTCACGTGCATGATTTTTTCTGCACAATTTTCTATTGCCTAATTTGGGCACTTACATGCTCGCTCCCGAATCTGAGAGAGCCGATAAGGCAATTTAAGCATCACAGGCTAGTACGTTCTTGAGCTCCTTGATCTAGACCACAATTTATGTCATGTAAAAATTATCCCATTGGCATGATAATAAGGAATCGAATCGTCGTGTCTACCTAACCCAAACCCAGCCCTAACAGCCCACATCTTCAAGCAGCAGATCAGTCCCTGCCTATCATATTTCAACACTTGGTATTGGTTCCTCAGAAAGGTTCACGATGATGCATCCAAGCGCCCGGTTCTAATGTGTATATTAGTCTTAAGATTGGAGCTGTTGATGCCTAATACCTGCGAAAGATAAACCGAAAAGGCCACCTCATTGTGAGTCACGGACATATGTCGGTCAATCCTGCTAATTACAGTTGATTGACGCTTTTCCTGCGGTCTGCGACCTGCCTGCGACCAAGGAGCCAAAATGAGGGGCATATTGCTAGACAACAGCCGATACAACCAACACGTGCTCATGTTCGTGGGTTTTGCTCTCCCACCGACCCCGCTATGGATAGTAAGAATAGCTAGACGTCAAGCTTAGTGCGAGATATGTTTTAACTTACCTTACCGACATATACTTCTATGTAACTGCTTCTGGATAAGGAATGTTACTCGTCGCCACAAGACCGGAGTCGCCAGTGGCTGAACGACCAGTCCATGTCTTAACAAGCCGCCAAGTGATAACGAGAAAGCCATTTCTTATAAGTCTCAAGCTCGAGTCTAGAACAGTAACGTTTCAGAACAGTTCACGATGACAATTGCTAATATTAGTTTCTCTGGCCTCTATGATAACCATGAAAAGTCAAGTCAATTACACTATACGTAAATAAGAAAGTGTCCAAAGGGAAAAGATCCCTTACCTGTCCATTAAGAGAATACGCGTTTGAATTGGTAGATAGAAGCTCGATTTGTGCGCTGAACAGCCCCTGTTCGCTTGCCAAGGCAAGTTGTAAGGCTGGACTAGGTACAGGGGATGCTCAGCCACCTGCTTCTCCTTGCATGGTCAATGTCAGCCGAGAATGCGAGATATAAGTACATTGATGGGCCCAATTCTCTTTTGATAGCATACTAGGGAGAGCAAAAGAAATACTCTACCAGATTGATGGGATGAAGATCGATAAAGACGGCCTCAAAAGCATAGCTGTATTCACACACTATAGGGAATAACTAACCCAGATCTGGTATCAAATTGGCGACTAATTAACCAGCAATACCGATCTTGCGCTGACGAAGCAAGGGTAACTTTTTTTTTCGTCCTCGTGCTCACCAGACCGCAGCTCGTAATGAGGCTCCACTGACCTTGTTTAACCCCCTGCGTTACGAAGAAGCACAAACAATACAAACAATTATTCAATCGCCGACTGATCTTCTAATGAGTGGAATGACAGAATAGAAAGCTAGTTTGAGATAGAGTTTCGTAATTTCATTTTTCTATTGCTTGTTTGTCTGTACCTACTTCTGTCATTACACTTGTATGCCACTGCACATACATCGCATCAATTGCCATATGCTCATAGGTATGAGCATAATCTACCAGAGTTACGATGTGCTGTTGATTATGCAGCAATTATCCCCCATTTCTCCACTGCTGGCGAATAGTATGCGCAGCTACGGCAGACGCTGTACTATTTTGGGGGTGGTCAGTCCTGTCTAATTTCAGAAGCAATTTTGACTCTGTCCCTCTCTACTTGGGCTTTGTATAGTACATCTGAGCGTCAGGTCCAGTGGGGCTCTCGAGCTGACAGGGGTGACATACGCTATAGCGCAGTACATAACACATGTGCTGAATGACAGGGATGGAATGACAGGGGCAGACGAGCCACTTGGTCCAGTTTGCCAGGGGTATTATGCTCGTTTCAATTTGTTCCATGGGTGGTCGGACGTGATAAAACAACCCCCACCAGACTATGTCTCAACACCCACCAGCAAACTGCAGGGTCAAGCCATGATCTGCCTACCTAGTCCTGTACGATATGTTCGCGAGCTGGAAGTCAACTTGTATTGCGTACCTTCGTACCCCTGGTACCCAGGCACCGCATGTACCTGGTCTACTTGCACATCTTGGCTTCGTCACTCTGACTCTACCCCTGGTCGATCTATCACGACTTATTTTTGCACCTCGTGGTGAATCTGGCTAGAGGTACCTCCCTTCCTAGTCCTGTATCTCTACCGCCCAATTTCGCGCGAGGTAGTACATTGCGCCATTGTATCCTGGGTTTGGCGGTGTACCTTCAACAAACACGATCTGGTGCAAATTAGTGACACCCACCATGTATCGCTCTCATCCACTTCCATTTCACCAGCCTGAAGCAGACGAGAGACGATCGTCATCCCCAGCTATACATAAAGCTGCCTCCTCCCCCTCCACCTACTCAGCTTTCCTAGCCTATTCACATAAACATCAGACTTCAGATAACTTCAAGCTTCAGTCCCATACAAGACTTGACAACATCTACTCAAAGCTCCAACATCAACGTCAACTACTTACACATACTTATACCACGCGTCTTCACTCGTGGTAACCTACCTCATACACATCAGCTTACATCGTTGTTGAACACTTCTCAACGACGACAATTCTACCCGGCTTCACGCCAGAAACCCAGAACACCGTCAAACTGGCTTCCACACGAGAATTCGAGATGTCCGCCCAGCGTCCATCGCAACTCCCGCCTTGCCCGGGTCCACCACCCAGCCGGCCTCTCCCTCCCCTGCCCAAGAGCGGCTAAGGAGACAAACTCGATATTGCGCCTACGATTCAATCTAGTCGATGGTTCTTGCTCCAACGAGGAACGGCATTGAGGCGATCTGCGCTATGCGCAGAAGGGAAACAAGCATTTGGTGCTGAAGTTCCAGGATCTCGTCTACACACAAGCTTCACGCTCTATTGAGCTCTCTTATATGGCATGCGCATCGGAAATCGCATTCTCTCCGATTGCATCATTCTTGCTGCCACCCAGCCTCGATCTCCAACGACAAGCGCCAATAGGATCGATGCGCCAACCATGGTCACTCATGGCCACTTACAACAGCACACCCCCACAACCAGCCGTATGATCTTCAATCAGATCACCACGGCGCAGCGTCGCCCACTTCTCGACAATATGACAAGCTCGTCTCCTCGAGCTGGCTCACAGAGGAACCTTCATTCTTTCATCCAGACGCACCTAGCGCATATGTAATACACTACACGATTTATAATACCGGTCTTTTACACCACGTTGCATTGGGAGGATACATGTTTTTCACGGGATATATGACGGTCAAAGGTGTCATGACGGGTTTTTTCTTCTTTGTACACCTAGAAATAGCACGGTCAGGGCAGCATCTGCGAGGATAGGCCGCGAGCGCGAGGATACCCATCGGAGAGGATTAACCAGGTCGGCTGGATGGCTAAAGGCAGGATTTGCCTGGATTGGTTGAATGTTACGGATGAGGAATTACGAATTGAGCACGACCATTTTATTCGGTCATTTTTTACAAATGCGTTCTGCTCCAATCTTGCTCTGCATGGTGATTCAAAGTGACTGATATGAACATTGCCTAATAATTTGGAGCTCACGTCGGTCAGCGCGAGATCTTTCCACGCAAGACAGTTTAGTAAGTAAGCAGTGAGACAAGCCGTCTTGTGACTGGTGAATCGCGACTTGATTCCTCGACTGAGTATAGAGTATAAAAGCGTTGTCTCGAAACTACCCCTGTAACGGCTGAGACAAGTTGTTTATCTCTCATATCAGGGTCTCGTACACATGTTCAGATACCAACCTCGTGCAGCAGCGCTGTTTTCACATGCAATCTTCAATATTAAAGGGACCTTACATTTAAGTTTCGTGTCAAGCCACACACCTACTTTTTCATGTTACATGGCCAAACCAATTTCACTAAAAGGGCTCCATTATGCCGTGCAGGAGCCAAATTAGGTCAACCAGGTTATGAAGCAAAAGGTTCCGGTTGCTATCCTGCGCGCCCCCTTTTCACCGCGAAACAACTTGGCCACGTATTGTCCTTGATCAATTAGTTAAGGCAGCAATTATGCGGTGAGTTAGATTGTCCGGTAGTTCGACACAAGTGGTAATTAGTGAAATTAGGGAAACCCCCACAACATTCCTCAGATCTCACACACACCGCGCTACCTTTGCTTGGCGCTAGTGTGTTAGTTATTAGCCCTCCCTTCAAGTATGTACTTTTTAACATGGACGTAACTCTCCATCACGTGTGCGAATCTGTGTCATCGCCATCGTCATTTTGATGGGGAATCCTGTTTCACACTTTCTGTCGAGCGCGAAAAGGGAAATTTCACTCTCGGCAATTACCGTAGTTTGGCCGCATGCGGTATCCTGTAACGAAAATGCATACTTTAATAATGGGCAAAATTGTGCGACGCTAGCTTAGACAGAACGGGTAGTAAGATTACCATACTATTGTACGAAATACGTGAGAGTACGTGAGGAAGTTCTGATACAAGTCAACTCGTGATCCTCGTGATCTTCCCATGTCGTGCGGTCGTGGCATGATGGGTCGGTTCCTCTCCCTTACTTACCTCATCCACGTAAGCAGACAGACGTTGCGGCTGATACATTATTTGGGAGGAGGGGTTCACGATTGCATGCGCTGCGCGCGTCCGGATGGTCAGTCACGGATAACCGGGTATTCATGTGGTTGGGTGCCGAGGCTATAGTTTTAAAGCTTTATCTAGTTGCAAGTGTCAAATTAATTAACAAGCGTCTACGGCGGCTAACTGACCTCATTAATCTTGTATCCCGACAATAAGATAAAATGTCGGCATAATAGGGAACAAACCCTCCGCTTCATCGTTGCCAAGATTGAAACTTGGCTCTGGGGATCGGGAAGCGCTTGCCATTTCCTGATCGGGCCTTCGGCAGTCAGTCAACCCAAAAGCGCCGGTAGGTTGTGCGTTAGGGCAGAAGTTATGGGATGTGGGATGTGGGATGTGTGTGGGATGGCAAATATTTCACGAGGTATGTAGGTACTATACATTGCATGACTATAGGTACAGACAGGCAAGACAAGTAAGTAGGTATGTAAGTTGTCAACTTGCTGTGCAGCCAAGCGATGGAGGGTGACATTCGGGTTGTCGATCCAAAGCGAGATTTCGCTATGCACCGGCTCGTACGGATGTTTCAACTCTTCGCAGTTGGAATTGAAGGCCTATACGCTTATACTACAAAAACAATCAAGGCGAGAGCCAGAGAGCATGGCGCAGCGGCTGCGGGATGAACGGGCGCGGGGTTCGAGCGTCATTATCTCGACGATCACTGACAGACGATGGACATTGACATTGTCCAAGACAAAAGTTACTTGGAATATCCCTCCCTTGTTGCGCTCACCTGCGGACTTGGCAGCGCTTCGCAGGTACATGCAGTAGTTAGCTGAAGGCGATGGATCGCGACAGCCTGGAGGCTATGGGGTCGCGTGATGACAGCGACAGGTGATCCAATCCTTCGGGACCAGTTTGTGCAGAATAGGGCAGAACAGGGCTGGGAAAAGAATGGGCGGGAATGAGGCGCTGTGATGATGATGTATATCTGCGTTGTGCGAGGTAGGGACTAGGCATGCTTCTACCATGCTATATCATACTTACTTGTATAGCTGATAGCTGAGCGCTAACGCCCAAACAAGCTGTAATATTGCTGGGGACATGGCTGATATTCATAAAAAGTTCCAGCCAGTCTCTTGATAGTTATTCAGTACCTACTTTCAGGTTTTACGAGGGCGGTCACAACAATTCCTTGTGCAGGAATGTCATCGTAGCCATCTGCACTTAGTATAAGCACCCGAAATGCTACTAATACTTGGCGTTTTGGGAAAAAGACCCAGATCGTATCATTGGCTTAGTATTTTATGAAGCCTACGTAGGCACAGACTATCATCATCAAATTATGCAGGCCTGAGAAGAATAAATACCATTCGTTCCAGATCCGAGAAAGTCATCTTCTGTACACCACCACCTTCAACGGGTCTCAACCCTCATTTCGGAATTTTTCTAGAACACCACTTAGTCTCGAAGCGAGATGGGTGCACGTGTATAATCAATCAGCCATTCTGCAAGCTCGGGTAAGAATTTGCCACCTCCTGGATCGTCAGGGGGAGGCGAACAGTTAAAATATTTAGCACCCTTGGAATTACCCGGAAATGAACTATTATCGATCGTCGACGGACCCAGCTGTCAAAACCAATTCGGTAAATAGATATGCGATCACATATCTGAAACAAACATATTGCTATACATTGGATGTATATGTAGTGATCGTTGAGATGAAACTTAGGTTATAGTCCTTTCCAGCCATAGTATACTCATGATGCACTGAGAAAGATACAATTGAAGGCACTATTCATCATGTACAGTACGTGCCTAGACACCACCCGGAGTTAGCGATCTAGTGGGGTTGCAGGGTCTTGACGTCAACGATGAACTGCTTATCACCACGTGGCTGCAGTACTGAAACGACGCGATAACCCGACTAGGGGTGGATTTTCAGCGTCAACACCAAATGCTACTAATAATTGTGCATTATTCGACGACGCCAGTATCACGAACCATTCCCTTACGATTCAAAGTAAGCATCCTTATCAAGTATTCTGGGTACTTCTGTATGTAGTCTACGTACAGTCATCTATACCCCGGACTTCGGTTATCCCCGGCAATGTAAAAATATTTGTTTCTTGAATCCAATTGCCACAGCCCTGTGAATGCCCAGCCAACAAACAACCCAGCAACTCAGGCGGAATCAACTACTAAGTTCGGTAGCCTATCACAGCACAGCCCGCCTTGTCCCTTGTCATCCTGAGGATTTCAGCTCTTCCGTCTCATTACCTAAAATCCCGGGCCGGCTTGTAATTCCGTATTCATTCCTACTTTCCCGGGACCGATGTCTTTTCAGCTCCATGTTTGGGGTCCGGCATTCGGACTTGAGTCCATAGACGCCGAATGTTTGGCTGCCATTGCGGCTTTCCGTCACATATTCCCCAATGACGCTTGGTCCCTGATTGCAAGCAACAACACATACCTCAGCCCAGACCGTAAGTATTGTAGATCGTTCATCCGGATTTTTTTTCGGCCTTCCTTCCGCTGATCACCGCCACAGATACCTTGCCTGCCTTGTTTCACGATGGCACTTGGACGTCTGGGTACATGAACATAATGTCATATGTGATACACCACATCACATCCTACGCAAATCAACTCGCAGATAATGATCTCACGCCGCAAACAGAGGCCGATCTCTTGGCGTATTCTTCGTTTCTCACTACCCGTGGATCCGGCTTGGTAGCGTTGTCACTATACGCGTCACCGCATGCCTGGGTGGAGCTGACGAGGCCGGCGTATTCGGGCCTCTTGCCATTTCCACTAACATGGACCATCCCCTCGGCTATACGCGCTGCCGCCATTGAGAAGGCCGAGAACCTCGGCATGGGTTATTTAGCTGCCGAAGCTGAAGCCGATGAAGCTGATGCTGGGAGCGGAACTGAGACTACCTCGACGGGTTTCATGCGTTTGCGTGAACGGCTCGGCCCCCGGAAATCTATGCGGCCCGAGCAGACGGCCGCAATCCGCTTTACGCAACTTGCAACGGACTTCTTCACGACACTTGACGACCTCCGAGGCTCTGGGCAGTATCTGCTCAGGACCTCGAGCCCCTCTTCCCTCGACTTCTTAGCCTATGGTTACTTGGCGTTGATGAATGTACAAACGCCATATCCGATACTGGCTACTTGTCTCACGGCGAGTCGTCGTTCCATACAGTTTCTCCAGATGATGAAAGCAGAGTCGCAGGATTACATCCTGCCTCGGCGAGAGCCCAAGCCAAGGGGCTTACCTACAACATTAGGTATATTTGCCGACGGCGCAATTGAAAATATTGCCGGTGCGGGTGAGAGTTGGAAGAAATGGCGACGCGGCGGCATCAATTCCGCTGAAGAAGAAAAGGCTCAAGATTCGACAGGAATCCTGCTCGGTATCGGGGGAGTCGTCGTGAGTCTAGCAGCAGTCGGGGCTACAGTGCTATTCAGGGGACTCTCACCATTCGGCGCAAGTACGCACCGCTTTGAGGCCCCGAGGGAAGAGAAAGGCTTGTATCGATTTGGCGAGATCGGTGCAATGCTTGATAGTCTACCGATATTCGATCAGCCACCTACCGCTTCGTCGCCCGTTCTGAATATGATCTAGGTCGAACGCGACATCGTAGTTGAGGCATTGTAGGCATTGTCCCTATACCCACTCAAACATTTTATATTCACAGTTGTCGGACGGATCAATACGTTCGATTTATTTCTCTGTTAGACGGAGTGATATGAGACTATGTATAACATACTACGTGACATAATGTGAAAAACGACGTACCATAAAAACATAGACATAATCAAAAAAGATACCACCAGCAATAAATCGATATGAGGAACTTCTCGTTTGAGTTGTCATGGCCTCGCCCGGCGCCTTAGCATTATGACTGTTGATTTTATTGAAGCTTAATTGTTGGTGAGGTCATACTGTTAATGAAGATTTCAAGCCACTTTTGGTCAAATCAGCTACCGATAGAGTTGATGCACATGTGTCCTTACCTCGTGGGAATACAAAGGGCTGGCATTGCTTTCGACTATGAAAGAATAATAGGTTAGGGGGCTTGGCCTGGTGAAACAATACACCCAAGGCAAGACAGCACCTCATGAACGCCGAAAGGATCAACGATAAGTACTTACAATTTATTACTATGACCGTTGATCTTGGTAGTGTTAAGACTGGCCTCGCGTGACTAGCACTACGCTGTAGGTATAGTTTCTTGAAACATGCCATTGAGTCAGTGAGACCTGATTAATAGGTCAAGAATATATTGATTCTTAGAGTCAAATATATCTGAAGTGCCAGCCGTGACGCTACTGGTCACATGTGCATGCTTGAATCGTTTTCTCGCTTGTTCATAGAGCAGAGGTACTACATGAGTTTCGTTGTTGTGTTATCACGCGCGTATCATTTATATTTGAGTGGTGTCATTGTGCGGCTTGACTGTGCTGACAACGTAACTGTGTATAATAGTGCTTTCACGAATCAAGAACTTTCCTTGATAGTTTCACGGCACGGTAACCCCGTATACCAAGACTGAGCTTATAGAGAAGTAGAGAAATCTCGACCTGTTAATTCAGTACTTCTCGACAGGCTGGTTCCAGTCTGATATCCTAGTCTGAGTTGACCACTAACTGGGGGTTGAACGTCCCCGTGCCAGCTCGTGCCAGCCTATTCTATCTTTGTTACAGCTACACGGGAATTGTGTTACTCAAAGTTGATACTGATGGTCGGCGGCAAACCGTTCAACTCGCTAGCCAGCGCTTCTCGGTTAGTAAGAGGCAGCGTTGTACAACAAATGGCACGTGGTACTTGGGGCTTCTATGATTCTGAATGGCTTGCCGCAACAATGTTGGTGGTAATCAGTTATTGAGTAACCTTCCACAACTGAAAGGGATAATTGTGCATAAGTTTATGCTGATAGCGAGTGGCAAGCAATGATATTACGTGTCATAATAATGGGAATAGCAAAATTTGTTCTTTCGCTATAGCTGTTAGTGACTTTGCAGTTCATAGACACTCTTATATTGTACTAGTTAATAGATAGCGAACACAGGCCCTGCCGATTCTGTTAAGTGGTGCCAGCTCTAATGGGTACGTGAGCTCTTGTTTCAAGAAGCGGTTGGTATTACAAAGTATTGTAAACATACGTACCTCTCTTGCTAAGGAAACACCTCTGGATATATAAGGGAGCGAACAGGCATGGCGCCACACTTTTGACACTTAGCATCATCTTACTACTAACTATTCTGCTGATCACGCATTCTTGATCGAACTCTCTTGACATTGGAAAGTACCACTCAGCACCATGGATCTCTTCTACAATGAGCAGCCCGCGGACCTGAAAATAGTCGAAACCCCAAGCTTCGACGTTGTTAAAGACAAAACTGGTGTTCTCGAGCTCGAGCCAGTCGGTCCTATCATACATCCGAAATACAACGGGGATTTCTCATTCATATGCCGAGTTCAGAACTCGGCATCAGGGATGGTGTACGCACCACGATTTGGTGCTCGGCTAAGGTACGCAATCTTCAGTACTGTGCTTACTCTCTTGCTATCCCGACCCCCCCCAAAGACAGGCTTCGGACGACAATGACTGACTCTGTGGTTGGACAGGGCTACAGCCTATCTAACCGAGACTGCCGTTCGATCCGGAAAGACAGTAGGTAGAGGGCAAAACTACAGACTTCCGTTGAAGGATGGCGAGAAGGATACGGCGACCGCAGCGCACTGCAGTATAGCGTATAAACCAACTGACTCTGGGAATGTGAAAGCTGGTATAGTAAGCTACTCAAAACGCTGATTGAACTCAGTCTTATCTTACATTTCAAGTCATCCTGAGAAAGGGTGGTTCTATACTTTATTTAAGATCACAAGAACTGACTTTATATGTCGTAGTATGTATCACTCAACCTGACTTGGGTGTGGTACGAACCGTTGTACATCTATATAGAGCTTGAGTGGGCTCCAGGCTTCTGGACAATTCAGCTTGACTCTAAAGCCAACTACGAGACTCCCCTGATCAAGCCAAATGAGATTGGACCGGCCCTCTTTAGTAAGAACAAGCTAAACTTCGTTCAGGAGAGTTCGGATACTTGGTAATTGCTCTGCTAATTGTACTCTACCATAGGCCTACAAGCCCACCAGGATATCCTGAAGGAACTGGATCCATACTGGTTGAAATTAGGGGAGGATGATTATAACTTGGTCGATTAAAAGAGGGCTTAGGATATGTTCTGGCTGTAGTGCCGGTCAGTTGGTCAACTGGAAAGCAGACACCGGAGTAAAAATGGATAAAGTAGGGTCATAATGTGGACTGCAGAGTTCTTGAGTGGTCGCTGATATTGGTTACCTAGTAGCTAGGCCAAATGCGATTGGGTGTGGTTAAATTGCTAGTGAAGAGGACTGGGCAGGCATATCTAAGCGAGTTCGGTCGAGATTCTTAGAGATACATAAACCTTTCCCGTAAGCTAACATTGTGCTCATATTATTGCTGCAAAAAGGAATGTTCAAGAATTTGCATAGTATATATACATCACGCGTGATGCGAAAGGGGGAGGTTGGGTGAATGAATGTGAGTTGAGCTGGAAAAGTAGATCGCGCAAATCAAAGGAGACGCGAAGCAACAGCGATTCGAGCTACAGCGTTGGAAGGTACAATGCATTAACCAAATCCTCTAGAAAACAAAACGTTAGAATCAGAGTGAAGAAGGGCTTTGCTGAGAGGTGATCTACCGTATCTATGGCTGCAAACACAAATTATGGCAAACCTCCATCATAAGGTGTGTTTGCAGGAGGCTTAGACCAATCTTCAGATTCCCCGTCAACGTACTTTACTCCTAGCTCGCTCAGTTGCAACATTTTGCTACTATCAGCTTTACCGTCGAGAGTGCCCGCGTTAACAAACACTTCCCGGGCCGCTTTCTCTCCATCCATCACTGATAAGAAACAACGAACGCCGCAAAGGGGACAAAAGTAGTGATGCAATGACTTAGTGTGGAATGTGTAGTCAGAAAGCGCAGCGAAACCCTCTGTAGGCGAGATAATCTTAAAAGTAGAGGTTGGCGTAGGAGTCAGGAGTGTATATCCGGCTTTACGGCAGATTGAGCAGTTGCATTTCTGAAGAAATGCTGACGGATCCGATAGAGAAAAAGATGCAGAGTATTTGATATGGCCGCAATGACAAGAGCCAACGTATGTCTCTGTCTGATCTTCGTTTGATTGTTTGGTAGACATGCTGCGATTGGAAGTTCTTGTCGAGAGATCCAAAGGATATATACTTTCAGCAGTACTGGACCGAAGGGGAGTCTATTGGAGTTATTGTAATTAGCACAAGGAGTAAAAATAAAAGGTAGATAAGACCAATCCCATCGAAATCTACTTACAATGGGAGAAGGTGTTCTCAAAGCAAATCTCGTTGACAACGAGAAAGAAGAACGGAAACTTCTGGATAAGGCCCTACCGGAAGTAATCGAGGGAATGATTCTCAACATGACGAATGCTACTAGCACTGACTTCAGGATCGTAGTGCAATATATAATCTTGGGCGTCAATGATAGAATGTGGTAGTACAGTTCTATATCAACTCCTCTTTGACAACGAAAGCTTTTTACGATGAGAAATCCCTCCCGCGCGTTAGTTGGAAAGGCAGAATGAAATGACTGAGGTTCAACCCCTCCGAAGATTGCTTATATTGGCTTACTACCCAACCAAGACAGTTGTTTGGACTGGTTGGACAAATTGATCAAGTATACGTAAGGTTTTGCTTGGTGGCTTATTGCCAAGGCGGGTTAGCTTCAAGAACATTATTCAGGCGTACATGATATCCAGCGTAACTATGATGAGTGGCATACCAGACATTGACGTCCACACTGATATAAAATGGAAGATCGTTCTGGCCTTGAATAGCGACGACATAACCTACAATACAGAAGCTCGATCTTTCACAGACCTATTACAAGACATTTTCCAAACTCCAACGAGTCGGAGATAAACAAGCAATCAAGAGACTCCCAACGCAATGGCAGACAAGCAAGCCCATGAAATTATCGTCGTTGTTTTCAAGGACGGCATCGACTACGACGAGCAGCTCGCAACAATGAAGCAAATAGGCATCAACTCCTCTAAGACGAAAGGGTTCGTTTCCCGCAAGATGTTCTACACCGACGTCGAGAAACGTTGGATCGATTACTTCATCTGGCGAGACATGGCAGCGGCCGATCTGTCCATCAAGAACGCGAAGGTGATCCCCGGTGCGGACGAGCTCTTCGCCAAGATCGATAGGGAGAAGAGCGTCTGGTCGCGCTACTACGAGGTTCCCGACGGTCGGCTATGAACGTGATACCAACAGGAGAACGGCCTGTTGGGCAGACTAAGTGCAAGGAAGAAAAGACCAAATGACGAAACGCGGGCTGGACCAGGAGACAAGCCACAGCCAAGAAACGTTACTGTCGCTCTAGACATTTGGGTGAAGGAAGGAAATATTATATGAAAGCGAAGGTTTCCCATATAACTAGCTATTAGTCTTTCCTTACCTCGCTATCTAATCTAAATATACATTTGGTTCTTGGAATTATTTGAATAAGGCGCTTGCCTGAACGACTTAGCGACGAACTTAATATTGCTCAGGCTACTCAGTAATAAGCTTAACCCTTATCCTTAGGGACATAAACCCACTGTACTCACTATAGCACTCCGTGTGTATAGTGAGATCGTTATAGCCTAGGTAGCAGCTCATAGTCGATGAATACCTTCATGTTCTTCAAACTCTAAACTTTCGTTGCTGTTTGTCAGGGGAAAATCTACTACATAATCATGGGCGCTGCGGAGATTTACCCTCTGCAGCGGCAATTTCGGTGGCAATCTGGTGTATGGTCACAATTTTGACAGCCCTTCCACTTGCGAATGTAAAAATTCATGGTAAAAGCCTGCAGAATGTACGTTGGTGACTCTGTTTAGTGCTGCGATTACACCAAATGCTGGACAAGGAGAAAAGCTTGATACCACAGCTGGGCCACTCTGAGGTTAGTAGTGGAGATCAACCAATAAGCCATACTATCTCTTCCATTTTAGGCAGTAAGCCCAAACTTTAGCGCCGTGTTGCTACCCCTATCTCTGCCATAGCGGACCAAAAACGATATGACTGGGGGAGCCTTCTACATGAGTAGGAACAAGGCGGGCGTCTTCTAAAAAAAGAACTTTCCGACTGACGAGCCTATAAGTTTCAGCGCCTGGATAATGGGGTTAAGTTGAGGTCAACACCAAAGTTGATAGCCAAAATCATAGATTATGCTGAACTGCGAAGATGGTGTGGATTTCAAGTAGTCTCCCATGAGCTAGCTCATTTGGGCAATCTCACTGGCATCTTCTCCACGCATTTCCCACCACCATCGGGAAGTCTCTAGCATTTCATCGTCATCATTGCCAATAAGAAACCACCACTTCTTTAGAAACCACGGTTTTGCTTCCCAGCTTCTCATGTCCCAGGGCACCCCATACCCTCGCTCACCGATGCCCCTTTCCGCGTTTCCCCAGCAAGTCAAGCCACCTTGAAGCATGTCATTCATCAATTGCGCTTGATTGAGTATGCCAGGATCTCCAGTCGAGAATAGGACCGCGCGCTCTCTGAATTGGGGAAAGATGATAAGATCTAAGTATGAAGCGTGAGGCCGAGAGAGTTGGGTGATGCTCGGCCGAAGGTGTGGCTTCACTCTCCCCTGAAAATAATCTGCCGCCGATTGTAAATTTGTCGCTTGGCTTAGTAGGTAGAAAGGGGAAGGATGGTCGTTGAGGTAGTCGTCTGCGGTTACATGAATTGATTCTGCAATCGCCAAAGTGGCAGCTAGAAAGGTCATGTCATGCAGGCGAATGTGATTCCTGAACAGGAACGTTCCAGACGGCAAAGTATTCTGTAGATTTGAGACAGAAGAACTTGCTGCCGTGTTGTGTGTCTCGAGCTGCGCTGATGCATTTGTAATACTATTCTCAGAGAAATTGTCGACGCACTGTTCAGGCAAGGATTGCATATCTGTAGTGTGAATGCTGCCTATAGGCGTGACGGCTGTCTCGCTCTCAGTTGCTGAGCTGACCTCTTCATAAACTTGATTGAATAATGTATCGGTCCTTAGAATTTCCGGGGTTGAAAGATTAAGTGAATGCAGAGGATCAGGTACTAGGAATGAGGCGTTCCAAGTCTCAAGATTTGTAGGAGGGCCGGAATATGTGGATTGGAACTGTTCCTGTTGTGGTGAACCGCTATTGCTAGATGTTGCACTTTGAGCAAGCGCAGAGTCTTCGGCAATCCGTTTTTGATTCAATCCTGATCGAATTCACTAATCAATGAACTGCTGGACATTGTCAAGATAGGCGCGACGCACTATACCTGGACTGAGCCGCTCGGTTCTGCTCTCGTCTAGCTTCAGTTAGTGGTCTATGTCGTCGCTTGGTCACTCTGGTGACTTTTTCCGATAACAATGGTATGATTGTCTGTTGATGGCCTGCCATAATGCCGGGATCATAGAGGTATTCCGGATGAGGTTAAAAAAGATCGAAATGGGAGAGTTGAATGCTTTGCAGTTTTGATCGACTCGTAACTTACGAGTCGTAAGCCACGCTATGTATCACGTGATTGGTTTGTGCGGCATAACAAGTCAATTATTGATAGTACTTCCACCAACGCTCTGATTCAAATACAAAAATAACAAGTGCCTGTTGCCTACCTTAAGTAAAGGGCTATTGTCACGGCGCTGTTAATACTCCGTGAGTATAGACCTTACACCTCCGCAACACAACTTCCCTCCTTTAATTACCAGTCTTGGCACCAACTACAATTTGTATGCCAGATTTTCTGCTCGTACTAATAGGCTACTAGGAAGGAGGAAAACATAAAGTTCCGGCTTTAGCATAGTTGATAACAGGCTAGCAATTTTAATTTTTAGGGATGAATTTGCATGCTTGACGCTTGTTAGGATAACGTATCAGCATGAAGAAGGCAGTTGGAATTAAAACACTGCGGAATAAGGGACCCGGGGTTACTACGTTATACTATGAGTACGGAACCTAGCTATAAAATCAAATACAATCTGAGCACTGCTACATGTAATAATGCTTCAGGCTTAACTTAGGAGGCTTTATTAGTACTTGTTCAAATTACTGACGGGTTGCTACGTCGGTATACTCTTACGGAGGCCAGGGAACGCTGTAGATGTTTAGACAGTCCGAGTACCCGCAAGATGCTAAACACTATTAATTAATAACTGCTATTTGCTGAAATTAAGTTTCACGTCCGGAGCCCGCGGTGATACGGACTATTTAATTGATCGGGAAGCAGCGCTTCGAGGAATCCCTGGACAAGCTTTACACGGTGACAAATGGATAGGCAACCTGAATATCCTCTCTACAGGAAGCTTAAAACTCGAGTAGTTTGCATGCCAACCGCAGTACGACCAGGCACGTTTTCACACATAATGAACGAGGGTCGTTGGGATGAAGTATTAGCTGAAGAATTGGTCAGTAATGTTGTTTGTGCTAGCTCAACCACTTACTCGGAAAAGGCCTCGTACATATAATGATGCTATTAAATCTTTATCCCAGGCTCCAAAACCCTAGCACGCCTACTAACTAACGGGCTTTCAGGCCCTAGATTCGTAATGTCATGCGCATCCAAACAGGCCTGTCGACTCAGCAGAACAGCCTGATGGGCCCTTTCGCGCATCTCTGTCTCGAAGTCTTCTAATGCCTGCCCTTGCGTTTTTAAACCGTCGTAACACATAGCTAGCTGCTCTTTTAGCTTACATGCATCGAAGAACCCGTGATTTGCGGCTTCCCCGCGATCTATAAGGGGTCATCCATTAGCATACTGCGCCTACCTTCGTCGTACTCGTGTCTAGACAATTGAACGTACACATAGTCATGGGATGCGCAGCATCACCAAGTAAAGTGACCAAGCCGTTGCCTTCCCATTTCAGCGTCGGCCAGTCTGCCAGCTTGATCTCGCGCACGGGGGTACCATCAGGCACGCTATCGACGACACGCCGCAGAACCTCATGGAACCCAGAGCCGCGCCGCGCCATTTCTTTCATCCTTGCCAATCTTTCAGAGTCTGTGGGAGGGACTTCGTCTTCGGGTCCCTTGAAGAGCCAGCTGAGGTTGATCTGCGCCTCGTAGTACGGCTGTGCCGATCCGACGCTACCGTTAGCCTCGGGTGTCGAGAGCACCGAGAACCACATGAAATACCCCGTCTCGGGATGTGAGCCCTGGAATAAGAGCGGATCGATGGACCGGAGGGGCCTCATCTCGTCTTCGGAAAATATAGGGGTTACCCCCATGAAGCGCACTGGAAGTGGGTGTAGAGCCCCGGCCTCGCCTAGAAGGAGGGACCGTGTCTTGCTGTTGCTTCCATCAGCGGCGATAAGCATGGCACCATCGACTTTAGTGCCGTCTGTGAAAGTAGCGGTGATTCCGTCTCCGTCGGTGCTAGGCGTAAAGGAGGAGAGCGATTTACCCCAATGGATGTCAAGGCCCTCTGTAAGCAGCTTGCGGAACTTCGAGCGGCTGACCCGCTTGCGCGGGCTTGGGGGGATAACGTATCGGGGTTTCAATATTTCAAGGTCGAGGAAAAGGAAGCGGCCGGTGTCTATTTGCTATGTTGAACTTGCATTAGATACCCCCCTTAACTCTCTCGGTTCAGGCTTGGACCAGACCTTGTCGTCCTTGCTCGGGATCGACTTGTGCATTATCGATCTTGGCAAACAACTCTGTTGGAAGACAACTCCTGAGAGCTTCCAGGGCCCAGTGAATCGTGATACCCCATCCCGCTGATCGGTGATCAAGGTTCTCATCGCGTTCGTAGATTTGGAAGGGGATGCCCTCCCATTTTAGACCCTGAGCAAGTGCTAATCCGACTATGCCGGCACCTATGATGATAATTGGTGGACTACTATGAATCTCCATCATCTACTCAAGAAACTGATAAATTATCCCTGTTGTTTTGTGTTTTCTGTAAATTTTACGGAGAGCTTCTTACGTATGTCTTAGAATCGACGTTTACTTGTAGTGATATTCGACAACGCGTTAGTTGATAAGCTGACAAGGTATGTCGTAAGAATCTGACGAATGCTTTGATATTGCACATCTCCAACGTATGTACGGCGTATAATTTGCTATGATGTCGTTCGATATATTGATGAGGGGAAGAGGTTATGTTGCATTGTCAGCTTACGCCCAGCATTGACACAATCTTAGCCAACCACGAAGCCCTTGATGAATCTCTGCCCCATTTGGACTTTGTTCGCGGGGCATGTGTTGTGTGAGTAAGACGGGGTCTTGCACGGTTTAGTATAGTATTACATTCCCTTCTAAATCTAGAAATGAATAGTAAATATAATCGAGGATTTTTGCGGAGATTTTTCATCCAAGCGACCACATCATTTCAATTCTATGTCTATGGATGATCCAAGTGAGGATGGACTCAAAGGCAGCGCCAAATCGCTCTCTGCATCACACTCGCCCCAAATGGGTATACAGAGAGTGGTCGACGACCGGGTCCTTTACCGTAAAATCGACGCCCGTATTGTTCCCCTCTTGTTCGCATGCTATTTTCTGCAGTTCCTAGACAAGGTCCTCATTAATTATGCCAACATAATGGGCCTGCAAGAAGATTTAGGCCTTCATGGGCAGCAGTTCAGCTGGCTAGCGACGGCCTTCTTCATCGCATACAGCGTCGCTGAACTTCCACAGGGATGGCTGCTTCAAAAATTTCCGCCCGCGACAATACTAGGGGTAAACGTCTTGCTATGGGGTGTTTTGGTGACTTCAACCGCCGCCTGCCAAAACTTCGCAGGCTTGGTGGCTGTGCGGACTTTGCTTGGTGCTTTCGAGGCCGTTATCACCCCTGCATTAATTTTGATCACTAGCCAGTGGTACAGCCGACGCGAAAGCACGCCGCGATATGGAATTTGGTACTGTGGATTGGGCGCGGGTCAGATCATCGGTGGAGTTGTATCTTTTGCAGCACAGCATGGGTCCAGGACTGCATCATTCTCTGGCTGGCGCATCATGTTCGTTGCTGTGGGAATCTTCAACCTCATCATAGCCGCGCTCACTATTCTCTTCCTGCCGAACGGGCCCCAGACTGCCGCATGGCTAAGCGAGGCGGAGAAAATACGCATCCACGAAAAGCTTGCGCTTGATCAGGCCGGTACCGGGATGAAAGTGTTCCAAAAGGCAGCACTGAAGGAAGTCCTATTCGATATTCACGTCTGGATTCTTCTCGTCCTGACGATCCTCATTGTTATACCTTCTGGTGTCATCACGACCTTTAGCGCAACACTGATTAGAGGCTTTGGATATGACTCTAAGAGCGCTGCCCTCCTCAATATTCCATCCGGCGCAGTATCTATCATTGCGACTTTAGGTTGCACGTACGTGATCTTGATTGGTTTTCCACGATGGCTTGGCATCGTGGTTCTGATGGTGCCGACGTTCATTGGCGCGGGCTTAATGTCATTCTATAAGGGTAGCCGGGGCGGCGTTCTTGCGGGAATCTACCTCATTAATTTCGTCGTGGCGCCGCTAGCCCTTGTCTATGCTCTCGCGGGCGTTAACACCCAGGGATATACAAAAAAGGTGACGGTAAATGCGATTGTGGCCGTCGGCTTTGGGATTGCGAACATCGTCGGCCCTCAGACATTCTTGAGCTGGGAGGCACCAGGATATATCACCGCTAAAATTACCATATTCGCGGTAAACGGAGCCGTTATTGTCGTGGCGATTATGCTGCGAGTGTTGTATGGGTGGCGGAATAGGCAGAGGATCGAGGAGAGACAGGCCGAGTTGGATTCTCTGAGCCGCGGGCTCATAGATATACGCTCGCTCGAGAAGTTAGAAGGGCAACAAACAGATATTGTAAATAAAGCTTTCGTATATGCTTATTAGTATATTGAAGTCGGTGGTTATGTGGGATAATGAAACAGCGTCACCCAGATATCTTAATCTTGTGATAAGTTTTAACGTTTGAATATCTAGGAAAAGGAAGCTGCTAACTGCCCATTCACTATATTTCGCTCTAGCTTGGGGGGGCCTTCGGCTTGTGAAACCTGGGTATGCTAAAAAAAACCCTTCTAATTTCTGTTTCCCTAAAACCTTTCTAGAGTTAGTCTAAGTGATAGAGTAGATTGGAGTAGTAAAGCAAACAGTATGTATGTACCTAGAATTAAGAGAGATGATCACCAGACGTAATGACTGACTCAATCTGAGCATTTGTAGAATCACATTAAGCTTTAAGGAAGTTCTGAACCTTCGGGTCCTTCACAACTGTCGTTTTGGTTTGGGACACCCCAGGAAGCCCTTGTTCCCGACTCCCCTACCTCCGACGTTGTCCAACCGACGAGCTATTCTGTGTCTTAAATAACGATGTTACGCGCGATATACCCATTGCAGAAGATAGAATAAAAGGGCTGAGCGCCACTCGTGGAAGAAAGATTAGGGTTGAGGAGGAGGTCTGCCAGAAAATGGTAGGGGCGTGCTCCAAAATACTAAAACAGATAAAGCAGAAAAAAGACGGTAGGAAAGTGAGCTCGGAAGTCGCTCGCCTCGCTTTTCCGATGTTTCCCCAGCTAGTAGCTACGCCACAACATTATGTCGCATGGAAGCGAGGCCATACAATTGGGTTGTATTGGATGCCGCCTTTGTAGGCAAATACGATGGACAGTGCCTATGTGGCCCCCCTTCACGGTGGTTGCAGCTAGTGTGACAGTTCTCATAAGACCAAGTGGAATTCGTAGTTTAATATAATTGGAAGTTTCTAATTTTTTTCTTTGGTATAGCTGATGCATGTAACTGTGCTGGTTTATGAGACAGTTGGTGAGTGTGCTTTATATTTGTCGAGCCAACTTTCCAACCATTTCTGGTCGTTCAACTTCCCATTCATCTCTTAAAATAGCAAACGTCAAGTCGCTAAGTAGCAAACTCTGACCTAAGCTCCAAACTAACGTAATGGCATAGAAGAAATTGGCGTTGCCGCTACCAGCGTATATCCAGAGGTAATAGAAAGCGGGCCCTAGGAATGCGGAGTAGAGAATTGTGGATGCTGCAAAAAAGGTATAACGCATCAGGGGAAATACGTGCCGGAACAGAGGCACTACGGCTAAGGATAAACTGATGTCTGCGATGCTTGGGTAAGGTTTAAAAATGCTGAAAATACCGAGTAAGATCGTGATTACGGCGAGGGGCTGCGAGCGGATGCGGATCGACAGCCCACCAACATAGGATGAGAGATGCAGCCAGAATACGCCTACGAAAAATGACCTGAAACTGTCAAACATCTCGATGAAGAAGTACCACCAAAGCCCTACATTTGGAGTCAGGTCTGTAATCGTGAGCTGGATGCCGTAGGTTGAAGGGATGAACTCCCACGATCTAGTAAGGAGGTACGATGTAGCAAAGAGCACCGAGAGAGGAGCCATGACGGCGAGAAGCGCAGTTCCTGTGAACTGTCGAAGCGATGGAATCTGATTCGCCGGATGCTGTCGATCGTATGCGAGCAGAATCAGGGGTGGGAGTAGGAGAATGGGATACATGGACAGATACGCAGCAAAGGAGAGGGCCAGCATCGCGGTCAGGGGGCTTCCTGAAATGGCATTGGCGACAGCATGAAGAATGGCACACGTTGTAAAGACATTGGTCGGCCGACCTAGACAAGTGGCGATGGTGAAGGGGTTGAAGAGAAAACTGCAACATGTTAGCAAGCATATTCAATAGCCTAGGCAGAACGGCGCATGTGCGTATACATTGCAGCCACCACATAACCACTCCATTTCCTGTCTTTCCGCGCCGACGTAAATAGCTTCGATGCCGCGGCCTCGCCCGACTCGGCGATCCTGTAGAGGGCCTGGGCGCTTGCTATGTCGACAAGGACATACAGGAGGTAGGTGAAGAAGGGATACGTCGAGGGGTCGGGGAGGAGGGACAAGAGCGGTAGAAGCAGTGGTGCCTGGTGGTAGACACCACCGTCGTAGGGCGAGACATTATGGTTGTATAGGAACAGCCCCTCTTGCACTAGTTATGGGTCGAAGTTAGCATTTGATCTCTCGCACGCAGGTCCTGCACACAGACAGGGCCGTCTTACATCGCTTGAAGCTCGTGACGGGGGTGGACACCTCAACACGGCTGGTCAGGAGGTCCGGGAGGGTGGGAAAGAAGGCGAAGAGTGCGAGTCGGAGGACGGCAGCGGCACCGTAGAGGCCAGCTGTGTCCTGTAAACCCATTTTACCGTCGCTCATGTCGCGCTTCCATGGTAGAAGACGGAGATCTTGTTCGTCGGACAATTTGTGATATGTTAAGTCTTCAATGTTGTATTGGTTGTAGATGGATGCTTGCTGCCGTAGGTACGTACCTTACAGGAGAGACACTTAGCTGTCATCATGGTTCCCATTTGACAGGGTAGGTGCAGTAGGACCTGGGGTCTTATCGATAAAGGAAAGGACCCCTGGAATGCTAAGCTTAGTTGGACCTATTGCAGGCGGTCAAAGTCGGCAAATACAGGCATCCCAGAGCGTAAGGGAAAAAAGTTGACCGCCCCGCCAAAACATTCTGTTATCGATTAATGCATTCATCTTGAGTCGCCTGAAATTTCCCGTCAACATTGTTGTCTTCGCCTTGCGCAACGGGGACTCCAATCAACCACGACTCCAATTGAGCCTTCTCGCCATCATTATGGCTAGAATAAAGAAGAAGGGAACGGCTGGTAACGCCAAAAACTACATCACCCGCACAAAAGCTGTCAAGAAGTTGCAGATCAGCCTTCCAGACTTCCGAAAGCTATGCATCTGGAAGGGTATATTTCCCCGCGAGCCACGGAATAGGAAAAAGGCCTCCAAGAGCTCTACTAGCTCGACCACTTTCTACTATGCCAAAGACATACAGTTCCTGCTGCATGAGCCCTTGCTCCAGAAGTTCCGCGATCAAAAGACCCTTGAGAAAAAGATCTCCAGGGCCCTCGGTCGCGGCGACGTGACCGATGCGAGCCGATTGGAGGGCAATGCTGCTAGGCCAGAGAAGACGGGAAAGCCGCGGTATACCCTCGACCATGTCATTCGAGACCGTTATCCGACCTTTGTTGATGCTCTGCGCGATCTTGACGACTGCCTCTCCATGCTCTTCCTGTTCGCGAATCTCCCTTCCACTTCGGCTGTTCCTGCCAAGATGATCGCTCGCTGCGAGCGCCTGTGCCTTGAGTTCCAACATTACCTTATCGTCTCCCAGAGTTTGCGCAAGTCTTTCTTATCCATCAAAGGCATTTACTATCAAGCAAATATCCAAGGCGAGGACGTGTTATGGCTGGTTCCTTACAAGTTCAATCAACGAGTTGTCGGTGACGTTGATTTCCGGATTATGGGCACTTTTGTTGAATTCTACATGACTCTACTTGGCTTTGTCAACTTCAGACTGTACACATCTGTCGGCTTGAAGTATCCACCAAAGTTTGACCAGAACAAGGATAACGAAGCTGCTGAACTAGGGGCTTTCAAACTCGAGGGCAGCCATACCGCTACAGTTTCGTCCGAGCCGGCTAAATTGACGAGTAGCGATTCTGCTGTTCAACCCGATCCCAAAACCCAGGCTGAAGTGAATAAGCTTATTCGGCAGATGAAGAATGCCGCAGTCGAGGGAGACCAGACCGAGACGGCTCCAGAGATAGACGAATCTACCGATGCTATAGACAAATTCGAGCCAGCTGCACCAGGTGGCGACGTTTTACCTCAGCCTTCATACTCTGGTCACGAACCGGGATCGTTATTCGCAAATTGTACCGTTTATTTGTCCCGAGAAACCCCTAGGCAACCATTGGAGTTTATTCTACGGGCATTCGGATGCAAGCGCATTGGCTGGGACTCAATATTAGGCGAGGGAGCATACACGACTAATGAACTTGACCCATCTATCACCCACCAAATTGTTGACCGTCCGATAATACAGGCCGCCATGGAAGAAGATGGTGGCGAGGAAGACAATCAGACCTCTCAGAAGCTTGCCCCTAATCAAAGGATACCGGGACGTATCTATATACAACCACAGTGGGTTTGGGACAGCGTCAATGATGAGGAATTAAAGCGACCGGACGAGTACGCGCCGGGTGCTCAGCTACCGCCTCATCTGAGTCCATTTGTGCAGCACACGCAGGGTGCATATGATCCAACATTACCCCTCGAAGACCAGGAACCAGAAGGGGAAGCTCTAGAGGATAGCGGTGAAGAGGAAGTGGAAGACGATGAGGAAGAGGACAGCCTCGCTGTCAAGAAGCCTAAAGCCGCTGCTGATGGAATGGACGTTGATATGTCGGATGAAGATGAAGAAGCCGAAGACGGTTCTTTCGGAGGCTTCTCCGAGAATGAGGAGTCAGCTGGCGAAGATAGTGAAGAAGACGAGGATGAGGATGAGTCTGAAGAGCTCCGGAACCAGCAGGAACTGGAGGCTGAACTGAGTGGCAAGCCTGTCAAGCAGACCAAGGTGGATGCTCGATCACAGAAATTAGAGACGAAGAAGAAGCTGGCGCAGAAAGCGAAAGAAGAGGCAGAAGATATTGAAAGAGCAAAGGGAATGCTAAGCAAGAAGAAACGAAAACTATTTGAGCAGATGCAATACACCAACAACAAAAAGAGTGCCGAGGATCAGAAACTCCGTGCAAAGAGGAGAAAGCTGGAGAAGCAAAAGGCACGGACTAAGGTGTAAGGAGCTGTGAGATAGAGCTATTATTAATACCATGAATTATTGTCTTGAAGCTGCGTCTGATCTAGCATATTTCCATGTACCCAAAATTAATGCGGTGAGACTGCTGTGCTGCAGAAACGTTAATTCTTAAAACAGAAGCGCTGAACCCACAATTTTTGCTGCGCCTTAGGATCACAGTTTTTTGCAACATAATTATGCCGCTGGCCGTACCACAACCGTATCATGGCATATACAAGGAGTGAATCAGACGAGTATCTTCCTGATTCCGATGATTCCAATGACTCCGATGTTGAAGATGGGCGTTCCAACCGCTGGACTGGGCCTTCATCCACCTGGCAGCAGCTGAACAGCGCCGAAATCGATACCCTCACTGCGCTCAACGAGCTTCACAACCAGGATCTATCTATTCATTTGTATAATGCATTCGCGCTTAAGCATAGGCACGGCAAAGTCAAGAAACTCGGCACGGCAAAGCCTGTACCTAATCATGTAATCCATTCTTCATCGCTGCATACGGGTAGTGTTGATGCTGACTAGGAAATAGGACGTCGATATCGCTACGGGCCAGTTGGTCCAAGAGAACAAATGGGTGCCTCCGAACGCATGGACGGCCTGGCCTTTGTTAGCAAACGTCGTGCCGCGTCCAGAATTCATGAGACAGACAAACGCCGCTGACGAGCACTTCACCTTCAGAATGCAAAGGCCATATTCACCCAAGACTGAACTAGAGGAGACAATCTCGGCCACTGTGTTAAGATCGGCTAAAGAGAAATTTCAAGCGAGGCAGGCGACACAGCGAGCTAAAGATACAGTTGAATTGAGCTCTGAAAGTAGCGATGAAGAGGGTTCTATTGACGAGATGAGCCTCGCACCTAGTCGTTCTAGGTCAAAATCCAGAGCCAAATCGCGCTCGAAGTCTCGAATGATGAAATTTGAAAGTACAAGCGAGGGTGAGATAATGGATGTCGACTATCCACACGTCAAAAATTCGTCTACTTCTACTGCAGCGGAGGAGATCCAACTGCAGACCGTTGTTGCAACAGATGATGAGCTATCGTACACACTTCTGCGTCCCTCAGTAGAGAAGGTACTGGCAAAACTAGACACGATGCTCAGAGTCCTTCACAACGCCCAAGAGTCGAGAATGCACTGCCCTTCTGAGTCTGAAGTCTCCGATGCATCTTCCCGTTCTCAATCCCGTTCGCGGTCGCGCAGCCGCGGCCTTTCAACAACTCGCACCCACTCACCAGATCCCAAGCGCAACCTAACCTTGAATTCCCGCGCACCATCCATACCAAGGGAATCATTGGCCCCAGAAATACCTGGTGAGGTTAAGAAACGCGGTCGGCCAAAAAAGGAGTACCCCCGGTTGGAGGGTGAGACAGACAGGGCTTACGCGGTCCGAATCGCGCGATTGCAGAAGAAGCCCATCCCGCGCTTCCAGGATGATCCCGAGCCCGTCTCGGAGTCGACTCCGGCACCGAATTCGGCCGCCGAATACACGGACAGTAACCCCAGAGCTAAGCCCAGAGCACGGAAAGCTCGCACGCAAACACGATTGCAGCGGAGAGATTCAAAAGCTTTGTCTGATAACACACCGGTTGACGACACGAGCAAAAAACTGCTCCGACTACCAAGAATGAACCGGGCACGACTGAGGGACTGGAGAGATGTCCTCGGAGCGGCCGCTCTTGCGGGATTCCCTGCGTCAGCGCTCGATCGAGCCGCTCGGCGATGTGCCGATCTCTTTGGCCAGGATTTCGTCTTACACACGCTACAAGAGGGTCCGTCTGGGCAAACGAAACTAGACGGGCATGTACGCTACGGGCCAGGCATGGCGATTCCTTCTCTCCTAGAAGATTCTGAAGAAAGCACCGACGAAGAACCCTCGGGGCCAGCTATGGCGCCCTCAGAAAGCGAGAAACGAGGCCGCAGACGCTCAAAGAAATCACGATCGAAGTCGAAATCGCAACCGCAGTCGGAACTTGAATCTACAGACGACGAAAAGTTCTTCTGCATGGTCAGCAATTGTCCACGGGCCGTGGATCCGTTCGATCGCCGCGTAAACCTTGTGCGCCACTTGAAGCTCATACACCAGTATAGCAATGACGAGCTGCCGATTGAGGTCGATAGTGAGGATGAAATGCACGGCGCTGTACATGTTGACGGGTTCTTGAAGCCGATCAAGGTCCGCCAGAGCTGGCTTGGCAATGATGTAGCCAAGGAGAAAAGAAAACCCCGACCACACAAAAAGATTGCGAGGAGAGAGCTGGCGGACACGAGGATGCGGGATGCCGATTCTGCAACTGGTCACGAAGTGTCTGACTGATAAATGGACCTTTGCGCATCAAGACTTTGACTATTAATTCATTTCTTCTTCTCAAGCGCTTCATTAGCAGCCTCGGCATAAAAAGCCTACGAGCTATTCGAAGTCATTATTCGTAGAGTACCCCTACGATTTCTTAGCCGCAAACTGTCTCTCGACCTCGTCCGCAAACTCGCCAATACTAGTAAACCTCCACTCAAACGCCGTGACGTCCTTGTACTTCTCCCAGTCGCCGCCTATGCCTTTGAAACCCGACTTCTCCTTACCGCGCGAAATCCACACACTCCTGAGACTCAGCTCTTTCGCCGGAACGTGGTCAACCCTCAGACTATGCGCGACATGCAGGAGTTCCCCCTTCTGCCAGTCGATACCGAGGTCCTTCTTCGCATGGCCAAAAAGGTACTGGAAGTTTTGGTGCGAGGGCTTATAACTCCCGATGTCCTGCGCCGTGTATGCGGCGTCGAAGCGCGCGGGGCTGAGCTGCTTCTCCCTCGTGGCGGCCATGTTCGCGTTGTCGATGTTCGACAGGATGATCAGCTTGTAGTGCTTCGCCAGCTTCTGTAGCCCTGCCACCGTGTCGGGGAACGGCCCCCACGTGCCCACGGCGTTTCCGAACGGCTCGCTGATGCTGTCGGACAGCGCGATTCCGGCCTCGTGCGCTAGCTCGGATATCGACATTACCAACAGCTCGTTGTATGGCAGTCCGGGCGTCCGCGTCTCGTGTGCCGTCGCGATCTCCTCTAGCCGCTGCATTGCTGCTATCGGGGGATCTGTCTTTAGGGGGTGCGATGCCGGTAGTTGTGAGACGAGCGGTTGTAGGGACTTTAGCATGCCCGCTTCCCATTCGATCAATGTCCCATAGCAGTCAAAGCTATAGAAATGAGCCATCTGGTCAGTTGGAGAACTTCTGATGTGTGTTTTATCATGTGCTTTGGAGACTATGAGATTGCGCTGTGATTGATCTCGGTTTAGTTTCGCATAGGTAGAACGTACCTCAGGGCTTTGAAGCCCGTCAAGTCGGGATACGAGGATGGCATGTTGGGCTTTCCTGCTAATGTTTATTTCTCCTGATTTCTCGGTTGCTACAGTCCGTAGGCGCGCTCGTATTAGAGCTCTGTGATCTTGAATCTTATGATTTAGCTGGGCTGTTCGTTTTTGACGCGCGTAGTCGAAATTCGAACGATTTGTCCAAATAATATGCAGCAGTATTGCTATACCTTCGTAACCCCGCGATGGCAGGCATTTTATATGCGACTGACATCATCGCGTTGCAAACAAAAGTTGCTTTAGGAGACGCAAGAGTAATTCGCCCCTTCTCCGCAGTAGGTACGCTGGTGTGGTGCATACGTACCCCAATCCGCCCTGTTCCCCGCGAAAGGGCGCGGTTGAACATAAGTCCCACATCGCTGCATAGATGCTTTCTAAATCTATAGGGCACGTTTGAATTTTTTAATTTCCATGCATCGCCAGTCTTATGAACTGGGTCCAACAAAAAAAAAAGTCATACATTGGCTCCAGCGAGCGGAAATCTGCCGTGGACTGTCTTTGAAAATGTGTTGTTAGGTGATTCGTGGGATATGGACTCTGACACCGGGTTCCTTTTCAATATATAGATTGACACCAAACTAGAGAGCGCCGACAGGCAGATGGATCGTCGACTAGGTTGTCCAGCCCGTCCTTGCTGATTTCTTATTCCGTATTGCATCACTTGAACACACCATTATCATCACTCACAGGATAAATATTCTCCGACTCAAGCTGGAATATGGGCTCCGTTCAAACACCTATAACATCCTTAGCGCGTGGGTGGCAGTGATTTGATTCAATCCATCGTGCCTACAACAACAGCCCGGATATGATACGGAAACAGGCCGACCCCGTGTGTTGACCCCATTGCGGGTTATACTCTACCGAGATGTCACATTATCCCCGTAGGCATGGCTGTCTCCGCACGAGAAGAGCACCAAGTGATGGGATACGCGACCGAAAGTAGTATATGAAGAATCCCATGCTCTGATATTTACTGAGTTACTTTCACCTAGGTGATCAAGCTTTCTAGTCGCGGGCAGTTATGGCGACTCTTCAACTGGCTTCATGGGCGACCAATCTCACTTACGCGGATCTTACCTCACCGGTGATCGAAGCTGCGGTGAAGAGTGTCTATAATTGGGCTGGATGTGCTATAGGCGGTTATGCCCAGGATGCACCACGTATAGCGCAAGCTACGACGCAGCCTTTCTTCGGCGGTCCACCGACGTCAAGTATCCTCGGCTCTAATGGATCCATAAGCGATGCATATGTGGACGCACAACTAGCGGCTCTTCTGAATGGCATCGCTTCACATATTGACGACTACGACGACACGCATCTGGAGACAATCATACATCCTGCGGGCCCGGTAGCCAGCGCGCTACTGGCAGTTGCAGAGTGGCAAGGCCCCGTAACAGGAGAGGAGTTTCTCACTGCCTTCGTCGCGGGCGTGGAAGCGGAATGCAAGTTGGGTCTAAGCGTGACGCCGGAGCACTACGATGTCGGATGGCACATCACTAGCACCACAGGCTCGATAGGCGCGGCGGTGGCCGTCGGAAAGTTGACTAGACTAGACACCATCCAGATGCAGAACGCGATCGGAGTAGCGGCGACGCAGGTAGTGGGCATGCAGGAGTACTTCGGCTCCATGACCAAGTCCTTCCACGTTGGGCGCGCTGCTCAGGGCGGCATGCTTGGAGCGCTGTTAGCTAAGAACAATTTTACGAGCTCATTGCAGGGCCTGGAGGCTAAGTACGGCTGGCTTCATGTTGTGAGTACACGCGAAAACGCCACGGCTTACTTCGACCAGCTTGGAAAGATATGGGAGATCGAGAAGAATACCTTCAAGCCCTTCCCCTGTGGTATAGTTCTCCACCCCATCATTGATGCGGCCATTCAACTGCATGACGAGACGATTCAACAAGGGAAAGACGTCTCATCTGTGAAAAGTATTAATCTTCAGGTGAACTCAGAGGTGCTTGTTCTCACTGGCAAAACAAACCCGACCACGGGACTCGAAGGGAAATTCAGTGTCTATCACGCCGCGGCCATAGGAATATTATATGGCGAGGCTACCCCCGCCTATTTCACTGACGGCGCGGTAAACAACGCGACGGTCGTCCAGTATAGGGAGAAGGTCAATGTCACGACAGACGACGAGCGGTTCAGCACAGACCAGGCTACTGTAACAATCGAGTTTGAGGATGGCAGCACGCTCGAGAAGCACATCGAACATGCAATCGGTAGCTTAGAGAACCCCTTGACCGATGCTGATTTGAAAAAGAAGTTTCTCGACCAAGTCGCGAAGCAGATAGGAGAGACGAGGGCAGAGAGAGCGTATGCTGCTTTCAAGGGAATTCAAAATATGACCGATGTCGGCCAACTTAGGACGCTCTATTGAGGAACGAAAGGCTTGATTGCGTGAGAACCGTAGGTCTAGCGAATATGTTCAGAGCATATTATATTCATGAACTCAAACTGAGTATATTTAATCGCCTGCGGGACCCCAAAGCCCGAACCAGACCGCGAGCAGAATGTTTCCAGCCATAAGCCCCGAACCGCGCTATGAGGTTAATGTTCTGGTGTGATTAAGCACTTTAGGTCCTTGAGCGCAATGATCAAAACGTGAGAAAATAGGCGTTTTTATTAATTCCAATTATCCGTTATCCATCAGATGTTACGCTTGGGGAATATGCGCAAATGAAAGTCACCGCGACTAGCTAAAATCCATCCGTCTTCGTTTGCTATTGTTGGTCCGAAAACTCCTTAAATGATACAGAAATCGCAGGGCAATGGGCAAGGGATGCAGAAGCAAAAACGGCCAGGGCAACAGCCGCCTCTATCACCACCCCGCAAGTTTGCTTGTGACTCTTCGTGAGGGCGCTCAGGATCTGGCAACACGGTCAGCTGACTTTCCAACGAGACACCGTTTAAGCAGCCTTCATTCTTGATGCTAGATGACATATGCAGCAAGAGTGAAAGAGTAATAAGATAAATACTTACTCATTGGCTGCGAGGTCATAGGTTGCAGTGTAATTTCTTGCATTTCCTCTTGTTGCGACTGTTCAGTGTAGGCTGGGGCGGCGGTGGGCGCATTATCCAATTGTGAGGGAGCCATGATGAAGATGTGATAATGAGGATATTGATGATATAACAGTAATTATTTGTTTGTGAAAGGTGAGTATGAAAGACCGAGAAGTAATTTTGTAGGTTATGTTGTCATAGGAAAAGAATCACGTTGTCAGCCCAAGATCCAAGATGTACCTATTGTTTGGACATCGAAGATGGTCTGATCACAACAAAGCCACTGCGATGACGTACTGCTTCAGCGGTATACTGCTATTGGCTGTAGGATATCCACTATTCCCATAACAGAAACGGTCATGGTACCAAGCCACAATAAGGTGGCTGGTAATACGAGCTTGCTCAAATGAATCCCCTACGACTAAGCTTTTTAGGCCTTAGTGGTATGTCATTCAATAACTGCACAATCTCGCCCGCAAGCTCGGCAAGTAGTTTCTTTAACATGCGAGTCCGAGTCTGACGAGTAGTAAAGCCATCCAAGTAGAGTGATGTGTTGAGCCCCAGCCCAAAGATTAAGTAAATTCGGACTTGGAAATATGGAGGTTAGTGAAGACGATATCGTGAAACCAAGCTGAGAGATGTTCGGACCCATTTAGATTCCCATGTTTGGCCGCGATATGCCTTGCCGTGGGCCTTCCCAAGCCGTCAGGAGAGCGAATCTCAGAAACAGCCTTGAAACCCACTCTTGAATCGCTAGCATTATGCGTGGTTTATACTCCAGCTTGTTGTGCGACGCCGTGTGAATCCACCAAACTCCCACCCAGGATTTCATACTTCCAGCTGTTCGAGACATTCAGGTGACGTAGACTGGAGTCGCCAGGTTTGGAAAGAGAAAGCGAGTGTAACACCAAAAGCGTCAACGATCGGCGACAGCTGAACGTACGATCTAGAGAATGTTCGGATCATCTAGGAGTGTCAGGCAGTGTAGAGCCAGGATGACCCAGCTCTGTCTAACGTCCCACGTGTCGTAGATATCAGTCAAACTATAAAGCATGGCTAAATCAGCAACATAAGTTGAGACCAGATACACCTCGACGGATCGACTAACTTCAAGCGAAAACTCCCAGACATATTGCTGCGACTGCTGGACTCTTACGGCGGCAACATGTTGTACTCGTTAGCATCTTCATGGCTCACATCGACCATAGTATCCACGGCCATAGCCACCTGTGAGGACTTCTCACTCTTCAAAAGTCGAGACTTCGGACTCCAGCAGTTGACAAGTCGGTAGTGCCAGCCATCGATACGGGGAAGCTATCCGTGAGCCGAAGATGGCTACTTGGCGACGACAAGATTCGAGGGGTCAATCTCGGTTCCCTATTCATTGTGGAAGAATGGTTTGCCAAAGACGAATGGGCTAGCATGGGATGTAAAGGGTTTTACGACGAGTGGTCCTGCGTGAAATCACTCGGTCAAAAAGCTGCAGATGCTGCATTCGAAAGGCACTGGAAGTCATGGATCACCGAAGATGACATCGTTCAGATAGGCAGCTATGGGCTCAACACTGTACGTATACCTGTTGGCTTTTGGATTAAGGAGGACCTGGTCCGGAGTGACGAGTACTATCCAAGGGGAGGCTTGAAATATCTCGATCGCGTGGTCGGCTGGGCTGGCGATGCTGGTTTGTATGTTATTATAGACCTGCATGGCGGCCCCGGCTCTCAATCACCAAATGAAGAGTTCACGGGACATGTAAGTGCCGTTTTCCCCCTGAAGCTAGGCTCGCTGCCGTAATGCTAATGGAGCCTCAACTACAGAGCACCGCTAATCCCGGCTTCTTTACAGTCGCCAACTACGAGCGCGCCAATCAATTCTTGGAGTGGATGACGGAACGCATTCACACTAACGACGCGTACCGCACCGTAGGAATGATCGAGGTTATCAATGAGCCTATCAAGCGGCGAGTGAACGCTATGGATGCTGATAACAGTACGTCGCTCTCAATGTCGTCTTATGCCTAACACGGCCCTCTAAATGTTCGAGGGCTCCTATTTGGTCACGAGTCACCCATTCGAAGCCAACTGTGACTCACGATGCCGATGCGAAAGCTCAAATCAATGATAAGTAACTTTAAATCTTGTAGTGCTTAAAAACTTCTACCCTGCCGCATGGAATCGGATCCGCGATCGTGAAAGCAAACTAGGCATTGCGAAAGAGGATATGTTGCATATCCAATACATGGTAAGATTAAAACGAACCTCGTAGTTATTTAGGCTTACTAATTGGATATAAAGGGAAGTAACTGGGGATCTGGTCACCCCGAGACATACCTCAATGATACGACGTACTTGTACTTCGATGACCACGTGTACTGGAAATTTGACACTAGATCTGGCAAGAACAAGACAAGTTACATAAATGCCACCTGCAGCCTCTATCGTCCGGAAGCCAACGTTGTTGTTGGAGAGTTCTCTCTTTCAGTGGCCAGCGACTTGCAGAACACGGACGAGTTCGGCATTCAGGGGCATCCAGAAAATGTCGCCTGGTATACCGACTACTTCGCCGCACAGGTTTCGATCTATGAGAAGAGCGGTGGCTGGATTTTCTGGAACTGGAAGTGCAACTGGATTAATCAGTTCAACGACTGGCGATGGTGCTACAAGACTGCTGTGGAAGCCGGCGCTATACCCAAGGACGCATCGAAGACCGCCTCTTTAAGTCCTTGTTAGCGAGGTTAGCTCTGGTTTAAATATATATATCACGAACCCTGTACTTGCGGTAGTTAGAGACACCCGTTGCGCGAACGACTCAAAAATACCTTCGTGGACGCTACCCTACCTACTAACTATAGGAGTGTCTTTGTCGAGGACCTTGTCCATCGTCTACCATCATTGCCTATGCTTGTATACCTCGTAAAATATAGCGAAGTAGTGCTAGTGAATCTCAGCTTACATATAACACTTATAGGGGGTTGTTTTCGCGTAAAGAGGTAGGCAATAAAAGGTTTTCGGAGGATATTCCGTAGCGTTCCGTGACAATGTAGCAAAAGAATTTTGTACTCACTACCTTCCAGGATCTGAGACTCAGTGATTCCGCTGCTTTCAGGATACATAAAATATCAAATTGATTAGGCGGACATAAAGGTGCAACTATTGTGATCTGACATTGATATATTGAATGAAGGGCTCCCATACTCGATCCCGCATTGACGGTATCTTCCTGATACCTTCGTTAATCCCTAATTAAAACTTCTTCAGTTTTAAACTTTCCCAGATAACAATAATACCTATACTGCACGAAAGGAATGGAAAAGAGCGAATTGCTCGGCGGAGACTTTTTTTTTGTTTTGAAACCTACCATACAAATGATTGATATTTGGAGAGCCATTTGAGATCTATCTACTACAGCTGCCTTATCAGTATGAAAAGGTTTGACCAACCAATTTCTCGCTTAATTTCCAAAGCATTTCTGCTTCAACGCTGCTTGTAGCCCAAGAACGCAATGTTGTTGTGTTGGGGTCTGCCGGAGAGCATCGCTCGAGGTAAGCTCCATTGTAGGCTTTGGAGAAGTTAAGAAACTGATCATCCTTGAGAGATTGTGATGACACTTACAGGTAAGATTTGGATCGAACGCGGCGTAAACATACGTTGAAACGCCCTCGTCAGGTGTGAGTGTTGTCCATGTACTCGCCCACCCATGTGGGTTACCCATTGTTCGATCAAGGGCTCCTGAAGTATATTAGGTTATATTTTGTTTAAAATTAACCGCGACGTACTCATTTCTTCGATCTCAGCGGCTCCAAGATGAGTGAACAGGTTGGTGTTGATCACTCCAGGATGTAGGCTCAGGGATAGCAGACGATTGTTTTGGCCTAGCTTCTCGGAAAACGACAATGCCATAAGAGCATTAGCTGTCTTAGCTTGCCCATAAGCCTGCCACCTGTTGTAGGACATGCCATCCTAAGAATGATAAAAGTTAGGGGCAGAAGGCTTCGAAAAGGATGTTTGATGCAATAATGTTCTCGACGTACATGAAAATTGAAATCATGGAAGCGAATCCCGCCGAGACGATGACAATCGCTACTGACGGTGACAATCCGAGGTGCTGACGACGCAAGCAACTTCTCCATGATCAAGTTGGTGAACAGAAATGGACCAAGGTGGTTTATAGCGAACTGGGACTCGTAACCGTCCTTGGAAACTTTCCAGTCCGTGGCCATAACGGCTGCACTATTGACGAGAACGTCAATGTGTGGAACATGGGTCCAGGACATGACTTCCTGCGCAGCTTCGCGAACGGCAGCTAGAGATGAAAGGTCTAGATAGAGTACAGAAACATTTACATCAGGAGAAGAGGCTTTAAGTTGATCGCATGTTTGTTGAGTTCTCTCAGTATTACGCCCAGCCAGGATGACGTGCGCTGGCTGCGAGACTGTGATGGCGTTGACGAATGCGGCTCCCAGTGAGTTCGGAGAGACACCGGTGACGAGAATGACTTTTCCTTTGATGAAAGGGGCATACGATTTGACCAAGTCACTGGCAGTAGGGTGTTCTTCGCTCTGGGTAGCCATACTCAACTCTGTATTGAAATAGACAGATGTGATGTTTGTTTAGAAATAAAGACAGTTTGATCAGAGGGAGTTTAAAAGAACAGTGAAATACTTCTGGGGAATCTTTCAATTATCTGAACTAAGTTTGCCGATAGTTGAAAAATAGAGAGGTGCTTAGCATTTAGAATTATGAACTCACATGAAAAATTAGTACGGTATTACAGAAACCAACGCGTCTAATATGTTGTACGACGCAAAAGCGGAAATGAGCTATCAAGGACTATCGTGCATATAGCAGACGGTTGTGTAACCAAACCGCGACGTTGTTAATAGGCGGAAAGGTCGGCGAAGTGGTTGGTAAAAAGGTAAGCTTACCATAGGGGCGCTGCATGACCAGTCTGCAATTCCTGCAGCCTGCTTTAATCTCGTACAGCCTGCTTGAGGCTACATATGATCTGTTCATCATGACCTCGTAAACGTAATGAATTCAACGCTGTTATCTGTTTCTTACATTTTAAATACGTGCCATTGCATAAAGTGCCACCAACTTACATTACCATGAAGGCAGCGACCCATATCTGGAAATGGCCGGGTATGATAGCCGAACTTCTCTCTCTTTCTCACCCATTCCTTTTGACCTATCAAGTGGATGGATTTAAGATTGGCGGAATAGCCCAGCCAGATTTCTTCCAATATTATCGCTTACCATTGGATTGACCATACTCCCTTTCCAGTGATATCCCGATTTTTACACATTTACTCCTTGATTCTTACTTCATTTGCTCAAGAAATACAACAGCTATGGCGCTGACTACAGAAGGAAAAGCATTCATTATCATTATCACTATCCTATCACTTCTTTCTACATTTTTCGCTGTTTTGAGATTCCTGACTCGTTCTCGAACTCAATTAGGACCTGACGATCTGCTGCTGGGAGTTGCCGTTGCATTAACATGGGTGCATGCCCCTCTGGGATACTTCCGTATGCGCTTGATTGAGCTTGTTTTGCAAAAGCTAATGAATTCCCCAGAAGCTGTGAAAGGAAGTCCCGGCAAGCCGATGGCCTCGCTGACTATGGATGAAGTCAAGTGGCTTTTTGCGGTGAGAAGGATTCAGAACAATGGTTAGACCATATTAATAATAGTTAACAGTCCTTCTTTGGCCCAGAGCTGAGCTATCCAATTCTCATCTCGACGATTAAATTATCCATTCTAGTCTCTTACAAACGCATCTTCAACCGTGACAAGAGAACTCTCATCCACATATACGTTCTCATGGCTCTTTCTTGCAGCTGGGGAATAGCTGTTTTCTTCACTTTCCTATTTCAATGCTGGCCGATTGAAAAGACGGTGAATCCTTTCATAGAGGGCCACTGTTTTGAATTTATCCCATTTTTGTGGGCGATCTCAGTGATTAATTTTACAATCGATTGGTTAATTCTAGCAATCCCCATTGTGCCAGTTTGGCGGCTTCAAATGTCCAGGACACAAAAAATGCTCGCTACAGCGTCCTTCGCGCTGGGTTCTCTGTCAGTATAGTTTGACGCTGGTACCTTTGGGTTTTGCTGATCATCACAAGCGCATGCATAGCTAGCACTGTTAGGTCCGCTACCACTTCAGTGTTAGACCCAGAAGACTATTCAGGTGAGCCTTTCTTCTTATATAAACAGTGATTCGCACGATGGTATTCCTGACTAGATATAGGGTCTTATTTTCCGGCAACCATTTGGATATGGGTTGAACCGAATGTGGGAATAGTTTCGGCTTGTCTCCCATATTTTAGCAAGCTATTTGGCGCAAGAGCACTTGCAGCAATTAATCGAGCAAAACATGCAGCCTCGAACCTGTCGCTGAAATTTAGAAGAGGCTATTCACAGAGACTGCCAGCAGATCACAACACGGAGCTCAGAATCACCAAACAGACTGTAGTCTCTGTCACAGTACCGGATGACATCCATAGCGCGAGAAATCTTGATACATATGGTAGTTATACCGCCCAAGCAGCCGCCTTTAGCAAGTCGGATGGAGAATCGATACAGGGGCTTGTTCAGGGGAATTAGCCACATAAAATTCTGTAACAGAAGCCTCGGACGGACAGGTTAACTAAGCTCGTTGAATTATCTGAGTTTCCTTTCAAGCAGTGTCCAAGAGAAATTTTGCAGTGGGTCGGATAGGTTACGTATTTAAAGGTCATATGAGGGATGAAGTACGATTGTCATTGATGTGCGCCCAAGTTATATTGAGCATAAAAGTATACGAGACCAATTTAATGTTTTCTTCTAGCCTTTTCTTTTCATAACAGACCTGCATTGAACTATAAGGTCTTTCTTGCTTTCGGGCATAGCGACGATCTACGCCGCATGAGTGGCCTGATGATGACTCACAAAATAAGGACTCATTTGACAGGGATGGGGGATAGCGGTGTTACATCTATGATATGCACTGCACGGAAGGGTGAACCAACATTGATATGACCGATAGGTCTAAGTGCGTGGTATTGTAGCGACGAATCATCCACAGGAGCAAGAAAACAGGGGGTTCAGTCACATGCCTATCCAAAATAGTAACCTCGAGGGCGCAATTCGGAGAGACTTCCTCCAAAGTAACCATAGACTGCCTAGATTCTGCATTGTAACAGGATTTATTACCGCATGATGCGAAGATACGTATGAGGCTTCCGTTCGGCCAACAGAGAAATTAATTGGTCCGACTTAATTGGGCTATTCGCATGATATCACCCTTCTTGGATATCGAACTCAGCCCTCTCAACGATTGCCCAGCCCGTTTTCGGGATGGTCCAAAGATTAGCTATGCGATTGTTGTTGCCAAAATGATATCGTTCCGACGTGTCCTTATCTTTGAGGTAGACTTCGAAATTCGGGTCGCTTCAACTTCTCAACTGCCTCGCCACCATCAGCATGGAAATTTCTCATATTTTTAATATTCTCCAGACTCTTTCGCCCACAGTTAGCAATCTAGTTTCCCACCCTTCCGCCTTTCATTTTGAATCAGACGCCTAAGAGATTAATACAACTGACAGAATGTCTCAAGATATCTCTTGGATTTCTGGCTTATTGTTCATTATATATTTGTTTACTCTTGTTGTTTACAGAATCTATTTCCATCCATTATCCAGATTCCCAGGGCCAAAATTAGCAGCAGCTACTGGCTGGTACGAGACATATATAGATTTGCTTCAGTGGCCACAGGGAAACTTCATGGAGGAGATTGATAGAATGCACTATAAATATGGTACATTGTTGAATAATATTATTGTGTGTATGCTTACCTCAAGTGTACAAGCTGATATAACTATAGGCCCCATAGTTCGTATCAATCCTCACGAGATCCATGTTCGCGATTCAAAATGGATAGATACTCTGTATGCTAGCCCTGCCCATGTATGGCCTTCGTTTTCGTATGAATAGTAATCTAGCTCACGCTGCGTAGGGAAGAAGGGATAAATACCCTCCTACAGCCTACATGACAGGCACTCCGAAAGGCGGTACGTACAAGCCAAGAGTAGCGAGTCATATAATTATCAGGCCAACTAATTCCTCTTAAGTTTTTGGAACGGTCTCTCACGATCTTCATAAGCTGAGACGCTCCGCCATCAGTCCCTTATTTTCAAAGACCGCTGCCATAAGCGCACTTCCAATGATCTACGATCACACAGAAAAGCTTATCAACAGAATCGAAACTCAAATGGCCCGTGACGGCTTCGCCGAAATGAGAACAAATTGTCTTGCTTTTACGACGGATAATATTGCACAGTTTTCAACCGGGCGATCTCGAGGCCTCCTGGAGAGCGAAGAGCTTGCCGTTCAGTGGCGACATAGCATCAAGAATCTTGCCGAATGGACACTGGTAGCCAGGCACTTTAGCTGGCTAATTCCGTTGACACTAGAGATGCCAATGTGCCTATTAAAAGTCATTGTTCCTAATTTCTCTCGAGTAATAGAATTGCATCGGGTAAGAGTCCCTGCGCAAACATTGATAGATGAGCTGGGATGGGAAGTTCTCAAACTACTTGCAGGATATGCGCGAACTCGCGAAGAGCTGTATCGAAATGGGCTCCGAATCAGACTTAGCTGCAACCAAAAAGGATCCAAGCTCGCCTGACATTTTCCACGCGATTCTTTCAAATGAGCACCTCCCATTGGCTGAAAAGGCCGATCATCGAATCTCACAGGAGGGAGTAGTCGCAATTGCAGCCGGTGGTGAAACTACTGCGCGTGCTATCACCACTGCATTATACTTTGTTCTCGAAAATAAAGGATCTCTCAGAAGAGAGTTGAAAGAAGAACTGGAGCACGCGATGCCAGATCCATACATTCGTCTACCATTGAGAGAGTTAGAAGCTCTTCCATGCCTGGTGAGTTTATCTCCACACTCAAATTTATCTTAGTATCCAGGATCATTGATCAATTATAGTCAAATATCGTTAAAGAAAGTTTACGAATAATGGCACTCCCAACGACAAGATTTCCACTTGTCTGTCCTGTTGAACGTCTAAGATATCATGACTGGGTCATACCGGCTGGCGTGAGTTGCCTTCATGTTATTGAAACCCAACTGCTCGTTCCTAACTCTGGAACGATTAACAAAACAAGATTTAAACAGATCATCGTAACTGAGTTGACACAATATAGACTCCTGTCAGCATGACTTTACGAGAGGTACTTCTGGATCAAAGCGTTTTCGACAGGCCACATGAGTTCTTACCAGAGCGATGGACGGTGAAAGGAGAAGAGTTTGAAAAACTCAATCGATGTTTTGTTCCATTCGGTCGTGGAAACCGGATGTGTATAGGGATTAAGTAAGCTTCAACGACCTGCCGCGCTATACTCAAGCATTTTGATCAAACATACTGAGACTTACACATAAATGACATTCTCGCTAATATAATGTGTAGCTTCGCATACGCGGAAATTTATATAGCTTTGGCTTGCATATTTCGTCGACTAGCGCTAGAGCTATATGAAACTTATCGAGAAAGAGACATAGATATTGTTCGCGATTGCTTTATTGGGGAGACATCCATAAGTACTCAGGGTATTCGGGTCACGTACGCTAGAGATAGCCAGGAGTAACTTTATAGAGCCGGTCTTCATGTAGACGAGTCGACTCCTCTAAATTTAACATTTGGCTTGTGCTCCTTATGCTTGTTTCATTGATAGATTTGTGTTTTATGTTGATTATAAGCCCTCTTTTGAGAAGCTAGCTAGCTCGACAGTGTAGTTGTAGCGTCTGCGGCCTTTCGTATGAAGTACCGATGTTAACCTGGAGCTAAAGGGTCCGGTTCGTAGTCAAATCGCATGTGCGCACTTTGGTAGCTTAATTGATAACATAAGTCGTAGGACTAAACAACACCGCGTAAGCCGGGAAAGGATCATGGAACTTGGGTAAGTAGGACCAAATTATCTTTACCACTCTTATCATGCTCACCGCTGTTGCATCTTATGCGCCGTAACAATGTTGTACTTGGTGCTCCTGATGGGGTCGAGAAGGTCTGTATTGGCAGGCTGCAAAGACTGTGTGGTCATCTTTATGCTGTATTGAGGCACGGAAGGAGCTTGAACCGCTAAGCGTTACATCGAGCCTTGAAAACAAACCTTGTACTTCTAAACTCACCGTAAATTTGCGCCGTGCATTGTTGGTGCCACTTGCATAACAGGCATACATGGCCACGTATTGCTACTGAGTCCTTTTTGTCATGTGTATGACTCGAGATGAGGTTGGGTCACCAGTAAGCCGTAACTAGAAGTATGAGGATAAGGGCTCAATATCGCTGATTCCTAAGTGACCTCCCACTAATTAATACCATTATATAGCTGAATCTTTGCTACGTGCCCATTTTAAAGACTTCCGTCAGTCTCGTATGTATTTGGTGCCTGACAGAATCATGAGTACTGAAAGAGAGAACTTAATAAACCGTATACGCGGATCCCATTTAATGATACCAGATTTGCAGGCACTAGTAAGCCACTGGCCTCACGATATTCATCCGCAAATCAATCAACTGGAGAATCATGTACAGAAAGTTCTTGAATCGTTAGTTCTTCTCCCGACGGATATGATGAAAAATGATGGTTAACAGGGCCATAGAATCTTTCCCGAACGAGCAGATGAAAGCCGTCTTTGCAAAATGAAAAGCTCTAGTATTCCATTGTTTGCGGCGTCCTGGTGGCCGTATGCCTCCTTCGAGGTTCTCTGTGTAGCTACGACGCTATCCATTTGGGTAAGATATCAGTTATTGCTGCTAGTCGTTTATTAATTCTTAGTCCTCAGCTTTTTGCTTGGGACGATGGTATGTGAAATGTGCGTAGTACGTGTTTTTTTCGTCAGACGCTGATCTATTCTTATCAGAAACGGACTCTTTGGAATTCTCATCCTTGAATGGCGACATGGAATCAGCTTCTGTGTTTAGGAATCAAACTGTCGAGTATATTCGAGAGATAATGAACCAAGACAAACACGGTAGATCTTCAACAATTACCCAGAACCGAATTATCAGAAGCTTCAAACCGATTGGTGATGCTATATGTAGCTCATCTAACAAGCGTAAGTCACCAAGATCCAGATGCATTATTTTGCTGATAAAAGGTACTGCAGTTCAAAGTCAAACATTCTTGGAAGAACTAATATTCTTTATCAAAATGTGCGAAGAGGAGCAAAAGGTTCAGATGAACGGTCGTTTTCCATCCGTTGAGGAATACTTGCAGCGACGCATGGGATCCAGTGCTGTGGGTGTTTGTTTAGCTATTACCGAGTCAGTATCATAATACTACAACTTCATTTCTCAGAGGACACAGATGGCTCTAACATTCTTTTAGGTACGCAACCGGAGCGACCTTGCCCGAAGAGATCATGCGGGATGACTCAATGAAAATTCTATGGCATGAAACCAACATGATCATATCAACGTAAGTAGTCTGCAAATAATTCATGAACTCTTTACTGACTGAGTGCAGGGTAAACGACATCCTATCTGTCAAGAAAGAGATTGTAAGGTTAATATGCATCCTGGAGAAATCAGATCTGATTGAACATTAATAGGGACAATCGCAGCCAGACACTCTCATTCCGCTGCTTTTCGCGAAGTTTAATTCCATGCAAGCAGCAATAGATGAAGCTGTACTTATTGTATCAAACTCGATCGACCGTTTTCAGAGAGCAGAGTCAGACGTACTTAGTCGTTATGCTACATGCCCGAATATAGAGCGCGTGATCCAAGATCATATTAACGCCTATAAAAGTGCGTGTACCGCGAACATCAATTGGAGGTAAAGTCTAATTCCAATGCAACTCAAATGGATAATGTTTGACATGATGGTAGCCTAGTATCAGGACGTTACCAACTTTACTGCAAGTCAATGAAGAACGGGATAGAGGTAGAATTGTAACGTGGCACTATTTAATGGTGGACTCCAATCAAGGTCAATAACAAACAAATAGTGCGCTTGAATTGGAAGTTGTAGAGTAATACATCAGGTGGATCATTGGCGAGCTCAGAAAAGTCATGTTCCTAGTTTAAAAGCCAAATGAAAAGGTCTATCTCCCTCCTTAGGCAAATGATCATAAGAATTAAACTCGAAATTATGAATTAGATTTCATTATAGAATGAATTTTTTTTTTTTTGAAAGGTAGACTATAGTTATTCATTAAGTAAATACTGGATGACAATGTCCGTTTACAAATAGATATTATTAGGTGGCAGTAAGCTATCAGGTAACGAGTTAACAGCCGCCCTATATTATAGAATTGGTAGATTCTGTGTGTATATGTTACTGAACTCTCCTTGATTTAGGTGGTGTGTGAATTAATTGGGGATTCTATTAAGCTTTGACTACAATTCCATGGACTCTAACTTTGATATACGCATAATATACCGTTATTGTGTCGAAATCTGTGAACAAAGGCAGGAAATACGACAGTGTACATACTCGTTTGTTTTATGCCGGATACAAGATATATAAGATACGAAAACGACGTAGTTACTAAGATTGACCGAAGAAGTTCAAAGGAGTCTTTGTGGGAGCCGAGACTATGGTGCTCTGCTCAAGTGGCCGTGCACAGTACTCGATTCTTTGTCAAAGTCGACTTCTTGGATACTGTTGCGAAGCTGCTTTTTGTTCTCCGCGTGAAGCCCATCTTGATTGTCTTCGACCTATTAACTTCGACCTATTTACTCCTTCAGTCCCCGTTCACTCTATGACACCCAGATTGCATGGTTCTGTATGTTTAGTTTGACGTTGTATCTACCCCCAGGCTGTAGCATTGACGTTCAGCATGAATAAACCAAAGACGAGAGAACTTCGCAAGAGAAAGTTCCAAAGGCCACAGAAAGGATGGAAAGCGCTTCGTGCTATCCTAAAGGCCTTCGAGGATGAAAAGTATATGAAATATAAGGCTGTGCTAGGCTTCGGTGGTTTTGGGATCGTGACAGACTGGGACATACTTAAGCCGGACGGAAGCCCTGGCTTCAGCATTGCGATGAAAAGTGCTGTCGACAAGGAAAGCCAGTCCACCATTGATGCCTTGAAGCGTGAGGTTTGGTGGCATAAGGTAAATCATGCTGCTCACCATCTAACTTATTTGATGAAGCCAAATTAATAATCATGAATTATGAAGAGATTCACAGGGTCTGAACATCTAATGCAACTCGTCGACTTGGATGAGAGAGTCATGAAGGCAGCAAACATTAACGATGAAAACACTGGCGGACTACCGAATATGTCGATGGAGAAAATGGGCCGTGGTAGTCTATTTCTTCTGATGCGCCGCCTGGGTTACTCTTCAGGGTTTAATCACGAAATCCCGGAAGATGTAAGGTTAATGGAATACATACCCAATAGGACCCTCTGGTCGATATTTCTATGCTGTATGGTTCTCACCTTACATTTTATTGATAATGAGCTAAGATAAAGTGATTAGTAACTCGATCTGTCATCGGAATGGCCTACCCATCACACGACCCTCTTAGTCGAAAAAACTATCGTATCCGGGAGACCACACAGGGCATCCCACCCGGTTATCCGGCATCAAGGCTGGTTCATTCTGACATAGATGTTGGGAATAGTAGGTTCATCCCACCACACGGTCTGCACTTGCATGTTCAAAAAGACAAGTGAGCTGAACAACCTGCTAGTTTTCATTGCGGACCCGAAAGACTCTCCACCTGACGACGAACACCGCTGGGCCCCTATAATTAAAGTAAGTATTTAATTCATCACCAAGCTTGACCGACCAACGGTTGCAGTTCTAATCGGGTACTCATATTCTACAGATTGCCGACTACGGCTGTATGGTTGAATGGAACGACGCATGGGATGAGAGACAGTGCGATCTCATGCTCCCGAGCTAAAGATGACAAGCGGCTTATGTTTTATAGAAAATCGAGGTCTTTGTGGGGTAAACCTCAATACAAAGCCCCAGTAAGCGTCTATTTCAACAAGTTTGACAATGCAATCGCTGACAGTTCACGAAGGAGCAATTCGCTCCTAGGTGCAATAATGCTTACGCAATGGGCGTTGCGACCAATATTTATCAGATTGGACAAGTAAGTATGAATTCGTACAAATATTATGGTCTTCAAGAAATGACTAGCTTTGATATTTGCTTGTAGATTGTACATACTGAACAATTGACTAGGTGATGCATGATCTCGTGACTCTGGCTCCCTTGAAATATCATATGCGCAGTCAGGCAAGTATTCTCGAGTTGTTAATTTACTAGCTTAGGAAAGTCGCCGCCCTCATATGCCTTACGTTCCCGCAGACTCTTATACTAGGAGGTCCCCATAGAGTTGACTATTATTTTCCAAAAGCCGTGTCCAGCTCCTAACTTTCTACAGATGAACCGCAGAGCAAATGGTCTTGAATTTAGAACCTATGGCTGGCGTGTACTACCAGACGAGAATTACCACATCGATGCAGACTGGGTAAACGTCGACCATGGACTCCGAGAGCTGATAGCTGGTTGTATGGCGGATTCCCACCTTGACCGACCGGGACCTGAAATGCTTGAACTTATTATAAGGACTCGCATTGCTTTCCTGGATCAACAGGCCGCGGCCGAGGCCGCGAGACCGGTTCTCAACCCAACAGCAAATGTATTTGTTCCGGGCCAGGGATTCGGTCCGGGCCCGGGAGGCGTTACGGGCTTTCCACCGCCGCCACCAGCTAGACCTAGGGACGCCTATAGGAAGCGAGTCCCTCATGGGCAGGCTGAACCCGACTGGCTCCTCCAGAAATTCTTCAATGATTATTTCGTAGAGGATTGGGCCGAGCCTGACGTGTATGAGGGTTATTGGAGCAAGAAAACACTTACCCCTGATGATAGACCGGGGGATTGGTGATTTTATCATAGTTCTTCCTTTGTATAAACACTGAGTTATATAAGTTAGGGTTAGTTTGCGGATGTCATGTACGTTTCTATCTAGAATTGCCCTTGCTCAGTACTATAAATGCATATGTGATCTGGCTGCTCTAAAAAGTTACACTGTTCGCCGTCAGTATAACTGTAACACTTTAGTAGTAAACTGTGGGGAATGCTATTATACGAACATTTGTATTGATTTAAATTTTTTGTGTTTCCATTTCCTTTGTGTACTCCTACAAAGCGACTCAACTTGTTTATGATGCGTATACTACCTAGTCTACAGTATAAGAAGGTCACTAATGCAACTTGCCGAGGGGAACACCCGCACAGTACGAGCACACCCTCTAAGGGGGCATGTGTGAACATTCTGCATTTCAAAATGGTTGATACCGGGCGCTTAGCGACAAATGATGTGCGAATGCTTACTTATTCCCAGGATTACTTTTGAATTCGCCAACGATACCAACATCTCGTTGAGAGAAGACGACAAGGCCAAGTCATGTGGCCGAAACAGGCGCCTTCGAGATGGAAAATAGAGCCAATATCAGACTTAGACGGCCGGCCCTATTAGCCGCAAGTGGGTTTTGTGTAGGGTCGATTTAGGCTAAATAGATCTCTGCCATGGGATGGGGGCTCCCAGCCAACTACGCCTCACATCGTTCGGATGTCGGCGAAATCATTGTCCAAACCAATAACGTCGCATAAGTACGAGACGGCGGAATGGAGCACCCACAAAGGTATCGTGGATGTGGTCCGTAGTTCTTCTGGCTTACCCCTCAAATCCCTCGAACCTAGTCTTGGAGAAGACCTTTAAACGCGCCAATGAGACGCAGTCTCTGGACCGAGATAGGAAGTCTTTCGAGATGCCCCAATTCTGGAACTTCTCGATACGGTCGTCCCCTCACGGTGGTCTACTATGGACCCCGACCCGGCGCATGTTGGTAGAATAGCCATACCAATCAGACAGCAGGTGAGATCGCGTGTTCGTGCCCGCGGTTGAGATCGAAGCCATCACACCGCGTGGGATTATATTATGCAGCTAGCAGATAGTGTGAAAGAGGCTGTATCTGTACAGATCTAGCATCTTGTGACGTCTTTTGAAACCACCGGATAAGAGCGATATAAAGAGGCGCACCCCACCAACTGGCGCTCTCGTTCAGGGAAGGGGTATAATACCTGAGGCGGGAAGAGTTCCTATTATAATATTTATCTCTTCTTCGAAGCCTCTTGTTCTATTCCCTTCAACTCTCCTATCTCCTTCGTATCACCGTATATGCTTCGATTCTGTCTTTCTCGGCCTCCGTGGACCAATCGAGCCTCGACCTCTATTCGCTTCCGGATTCCAGGAGCTGTCTCATACACATCTACCAATAGACCGCAGTTCAGACTTGCTAGCAATATAAGCAGAAGAATAATAACCATGGGTCCTACTATAAAGTTAAGCAGCGGCTATGAGATGCCCCAGGTGGGCTTCGGCCTGTGGAAGGTGGACAATGCCACGGCTGCCGACACCGTATATAATGCTGTCAAGGCTGGCTACAGATTGTTCGATGGCGCCTGCGGTAAGTGAGAGATATCGATTGCCCCTCATCTTCCATCCGCAAGAGTTACCCCGCCAAGTGGGCAACAAACAGGCAAGAACCCTGCTCGCTACTCGGATGAAATGGGTCCCGTTACAGAGCCAAGCTACCCTGAAGTAACCCCCTGAGCGATAGCTATTCCGAATCTTCACGATGTAATACATAGAAAAGGCAAGCTGATCGATTTTCTATACAATAGACTACGGGAACGAGAAGGAATGCGGAGAGGGCGTCGCCCGTGCTATCAAGGAGGGTCTCGTGACGCGCGAGCAACTCTTCATCACATCCAAGCTTTGGCCCGTTTTCGAAGATGGCGACAAGGTAGAGCCCGCCATCAAGCGGTCGCTGGCGGACTGGGGCCTCGACTACTTCGACCTGTATCTCATTCACTTTCCGGGGGCCCTGAAATACGTTGATCCTTCGGTCCGGTATCCTCCCGGCTGGCACTACGACGGCAAGTCCGAGACGGTGCGCAGCAAGACGCCGATGCATGTGACGTGGGCGGCGATGGAGTCGGTCGTGGACAAGGGATTGGCGCGGTCCATCGGCATCTCCAACTTCCAGGCCCAGCTGATCTACGACATGCTGCGCTACGCCCGCATCCCGCCCGCCGCCCTGCAGATCGAGCACCACCCGTACCTCGTGCAGCAGGAGCTGCTGAACCTCTGCAAGGCCGAGAACATCGCCGTCACCGCCTACTCCTCCTTCGGCCCCGCCAGCTTCCTGACCTTTGGCTTCAAGCACGCCCAGGCCCTCAAGCCTCTGATGGAGGACGACCTGATCGTCGACATCGCCAAGAAGCACGGCAAGGAACCCTCCCAGATTCTTCTACGTTGGGCTACGCAGCGTGGTCTGGCTGTCATCCCCAAGACATCGCGGACGGCCGTCATGGCTCAGAATCTCGATTGCACGGATTTCGACCTCGAGCAGGGGGAGATAGATAAAATCACGGCTAAGGATGCTGGTATTCGATTCAACCAACCTTCGAACGTAAGTTCTCCCTATCTTCTGTCTCGCTGTTCAACATCGTATCGTGTTATTTTGTGCACTGCTTGGCGCATGCTAACGATTGGCTTGGATGCATAGTATTTTGAAACCGACAAGTTCTGGATTTTCGGTTAAGCTATAACAAAGACTTCTTTGCATAGCCCATCTTGGCACTTCAATAAACCGCATCAGGCCATCTGCCTCAACTGATGATTCAAGTGCGGGACTTTTAACTTCACCGAGTCGCGAACTCATTAGGATACAGGAATGTAGAGCAAAGTAGCATAGACGAGGAATACCCTTCTTTATCGGTTTTTTTAGTAGTAACACAGGTCGCGAAGCACCCTTTGACGTGATGCCATTATGGAAATACTGAAGCTCAGAGTTGTATTTAATTTGGAAACGTCTTACGTTTCGAGCCCGTACTAAAAGTTACGATGGCAATAAATCTAGATGACGTCCCAAAACAGACATTGACGCCAAACTCCAGGGCTATGCAGTACAACGTAATAATCTCTGACCCGCAACTTGATTGGATAGTCTCAAGTAACTCTCACGTAGGCTAGCCCGGGAGTATTAGTTGCTGTCACCGAGGGAGGCAGGGAGGGGTAGACCTACTCGCATCGATTTGTTTTACCTGAGGCAGAGCCAGCCGGATTTTGTTTCGATATAGGGCAGGTTGCCTCAACTGCAAAGGGTTTGCTTCAAAATAGACCGTCGTGAGGTTTTCCTTATCGGCTAATTCTCTCTCGATGTCCGCGAAATCCGCTAGTTTGTTGGAGCTAGCCCATACTTCCTCTAGATTCTTGAGACCACCGAGACCCTTAAGGCTCTTGACCATGTTGTTCGAAATATCGATCAAAGTCAAGTTGGGATTGCCTTCTAGCCCCTCGAGGGTTTCAATTGAATTATGTGATATGTAGAGTTCTTTCAGCTGTGGAGCTTCTCGTAGTGGCGAAAGGTCGGTGATTCGGTTCGATTGAATGCTCAGAAGTTTGAGATTTGGCAACCCCCCAAGGCCTTTGAGTTCAGAAATCTTATTCTTGCCTAGCCAAAGTTGTTCTAAATTCTTCAGTGAGTCCAAGTTCTGGATCTCTCGTATTCGATTCGACCCAAGTTCTATCTGGGTTAAGTTCACCAGCGTGTCTAGTCCCTCGATCCGACTGATTTTGTTAGAGACAAAGTATAGACTTGTTAGCTTTGTAAGTTGACTGATGTGTTTGATGTGCTTGATTTTGTTGAAGCTGAGATCCAACGTGGTGAGCTCAGTCAGTTCGTCCAGACCCCTGATATGGGAGATGAGGTTGTCGTAAAGATCCAGCTCCTGTAGCGTGGGCGCTAAACAAGATAGCCCCTCGATATTCTGGATGATATTTTGGCGGAGGCACAGCCGCGCGACCTTCTTGAACCGTTCCAGGCGGAGTTGAGGGATCGAGGCAATACGTGATTGGACTTGGCTGATGTCCTCGCTGTCAGGATCTTCATCGTCGAGTAGATCTAACCGAGACGCGATGGTCAGCTGAATAGCTCTACACACGGACAATTCACGAGACAAGGTGAGATACCTTCATCAGGATCTATCTGCTCGCCAGGCAACACATTGTCCTCGTCGGAATACTCTGGGTCCGAAAGTGCTTCGGGGTTGTGGATCAAAGCGCTTCGGTCGACGCGTAGCTTGCCATCCCAGCCTTTGCTATCTGTCAAATGATGATGATTGGAGAGGTCGTCTGTGGGTGGTGCCGAGCGGTCTTCGGTAGCAGCGACATCGACCTGAGGCTCGACATGGGATTCGACGTGAAGCGGCAACTCATCGTTGCTTTCCGCATTGACCGTGCCAGGCATGACGTATCACGCAAGGATATGTGATTAGAAGGCGAACTGATTTGGCACGTAGTATGTGGTAGTGTGCAAAAGTACAAAGCGAGGTCGCGTAGCGTGGACTTGAAGAAAAAGCACTAGATAGATATAAAGTCAGGATGGATTGGTCTTTTCGGAAAATCATACAATCATGGGGGTTCGTCAGTGACAAAGCACGAAATAGTATGGAGGGGCTCTATCGTGACTGGTCTATTTAACGGGTAGCAATCAATTGCTCGGAACCTTGAGGTAGGTGGCGGGGTAGCAGCTAAACCGCTTGAGGAGCTGCATTCCTACCGCCTTAGGTCTAGTCTATCATATAACTGTTAGGGGAATAGTCTTCCTGCACCTTTCAAGACAATCAGGTAATATTCTTGATGAATTATTTATTTCACGTGTAAGATCTCCTAACTCTCATCGTTCTTTATCAAAAGAGCGATGACGAGCCTACTTCCTACCTTAACACTAGACAGTAGGTATCATTACAGAGCTGTTAGGCAAAGGCGTACCAGCTCGACTGAATCTGCATAGCATGAGAAATGTCACAGGCATACGGAAAGTAAGCTAGTTCATCACCAATGTTTTGGCTAACATATAAAATTCAAGCGACATGGGAGCAACCCTAACCTAACTTAGCCCACGGGTGTTGACGAAGCAGTACATCTTTTCCGATATCTTTTTCATCTGATTCACCAAGTTTATCAGTCGGGATCTCGTCTCGCCTAATTTCTATGGTTTTCACGACACGCACGGACTCCGGCAACCTTGACAGGTCTGTATCAATGATCGTAGAGGTGCATTGCGTGGTAGCCGTTTCCAAGGTGTTAACCGGAAGGCTATTTCGGTCAAGGTTTCTGTATCTTTTGCTTAACCTAGTCCTTGCCTCTCGCCATGGGTTGATATCACTTGCGTCAGTACCGCCTTCTATTCTGCCCGTCCAGGATCTCTGTGTCCATTGAGCACGGCATTGAGAAAACCTAGTAGCCGCACCAGCAAATGCTGCGGGCACAGCGGGGAGTCCGTACACAACGAAAACGCTGGTCAGTTCGCCGAGAGCCCAGAAGTAGACAGGGCTATTAGAATAGGTAGAATCTTTCGATCTCAAGGACGCCTGGGTGGCGATTAGTCGGAAGATAGCCGAAATAACACCACTATACCACATATCGTGTTAGTATGCACCCGAATCAGTCTAAATCTAAGGCTTAGGTTCGAACCATCGGTCACTTACAATAAACCGACCGCGAATATCAAAGTTATTCCGATCCTTTTTCTCGTTGACGATTCTAAACGCCAGATCACGAGCTGTGGAGTAACAAGCAGAACGATGTCGGAGGCCACATTAAGCGAGGAGATTACCTCAACCGTTTTTGTGTCAAGACATCTGCCTTTAACCGTCGGGTCCCATATCAGTTGACGTGGTATACATTGCATGCTCTCCACGATGGTACTTGCGATATAATACGCTACGTTAAGCCACAAGATAACTTGACAGAGCCAGAAGAAGGCGCTCCGGGATTGGGGCGAGAATATGCGCATCCATTCCGTTAGAATAGCCACCTTCACGGGTGCAATTGCAGAGTTGTACAGGAGTCCTGCAATATATACCCACTGTAGTCGGCGTGTTAGCCTCGAAGAATCAGACGTGAAGAAGCACTTGCGTATGAAAATCCAATTTTATCCCCTATAGTCACATCCCATTGATGCACCCACCAGCCTATCTCGATCTGTGCTACACGGAGCAAGCAGTAGACAAACCCGATGTATGACGCCTGTCACGCCGTCAGTCACATAAAAGCTAGTAGGTCCACAGTGTACACGCACGAAGCCGCTGATCATGAGAACTTTAATTGGGTTAGTTGCTAACTACAATGAAGAGGGTGAGGAACTCTCGCACCCGCTTCGAGTCTGCCCTTGAGTTGCTTCTGTTCGAATACCCAATAGTGAATCCGCACCAGAACGGCAAAGAGGGTGATAGTGAGAGCAGCGATGAGTAAACGATTGGCGAGCGCATTCATATTTGGAGGATTCGCAAAGTCCGGCTCAATGTCGTTCGGTGATTCGAGTGCCGGCTGGGCGAGCATGGCCCGGCGGCGCTCGGCCTCGTCCATAGCTATGATCTGCGTACGTGCAAAGGTCCCCAACAGAACGTGCCGGTGTGAAAAACGGAAGACAAACGACTCATCTCATCGTAGCTGGAACAAGCGATCATGACAGTTTGAGGTGGATGACTCGTGCCGCCGAACGAAACGATCCTAGTTTCTCAGGCAGCAGACTCGTTTTCCGAAAACCCAAGCCCTCTTCCGAAGAGTCTAAGCCAGCCTTTTTAGCGATGCACAACAATTCGGCCTCCCACAGGATTCTGAGCTGAGGATTCGATTGAAACCTTGGCATCCTTTGTGTCGGGGGCTTTTGAACACATAATTGGAGGCCATTGCCCCGTACGGGAGGTGGTGTAGGGTGAATCCTACTCTAACACGCGAAGACGAGCTAGACACGGATCATTGATGCAACGCAATATATGCAGCCATGTGGTGCGCAGCGAATGGGCTATCAATTCAACCCAACACGACCATCAGCCCCTCGACACTGCCCAATAGAATTCATTACCTAATGCAAGCGAAGGAGGGGTTGGACGACGCAGTCTCACCAAACTTAACATCAAACCGCCACATACGGAATTCGGCCGTCGGAAGCAACGTACTGTAATGATACCTATCTTCAATTAAAATTAAACTGGTCTTGTGCAACTGCGAAAGGGGCTAGCTTTTGGACGTTTGTTTACCACCTCCCATATCGGCCGCCGAGAATCTTTCCGTCTTAACACTACCCAGTAGTGGGTACGGTAAAGTCTGGACCTGGAGTACGAATCTATGGTGTCCACGTGGAGCTGACGATGGAAACAGCGGGAGTGTCATGCACGATTTCCAACTCCTAATGTTGGCCTAGTTCCATTCTCACCATAGCGGGGAGGGGTGAGGTGAACATGATTGGCCCAAGCTGATGCAAAGAGTTCATGGCTTTCAAGATCGCTATTCTATTTTCCTTGATGATTAAGATATCGTACGTACCTTGAATCATAACGTAACCCTTGTAGCGCTGCCACATTCTCTTCGAAGACGTATAGATGTCGTCTTACGCCTTCTCCATTATTTTCAACCTAGAGGAGATTGAGTAGATGTCAAGTTGAACTCACAGACCAAAAGGGCAAGTGTCAGTATGATCCAATCTATCGCAAGGGGCTTTTCAGTACAGCCCTAGCAGCTATCAAGACTAAAGAGAGCCTCGCTCTCTAAATGTGTTATAGAACGATGATTCCTGCAGTTTGAAGATGATGTAAGTATGTGTTAATTGACTGCTTACTTATCTATGAAACTATAATCATTCTGCTGTTGTTTATATCGACCCTATCGTCTGAAAGCATTCGCACTGGTACCCCTTTCCCTTACGAGTAAATATTCGATACGTGAAAAATATGAGATGGACAGAAACCGGCTACCGGTTGTAAGCGAATGGTTTGATTTGCTTCGTAGAGAATCACGTGGATACTTCTGCTAGGCACTGAAGAGCACATCCATCTGGGATCGCTTTAGTGCCCGTCGTAATGGGATGCTGAGTATGAATCTAACAAGAGTAGCTACTAGAATTGAGTAGCTAGGTAGGAATTGAATAGTCGGCCTTGCCTCGGTCTGGAAAGATTGGTTTCGAGGGGCCATATTTCGGCGGTGATGGCGCACCTCATGACTGCTGATATTAGGAGGCTGCTGGTGCGATTTTGGGCCGTTTCTGTTTACGTCGTATGATTATAAGTAGGGGATGACATGTTCAGAAAGCATTTGTGAAAGCGAAAGCGAGAGCGAAAGGCGCACCATCCGTCGTAGTAGAGTTGTCCATTGCTCCTAAGTGCATGATGTATATGCCGTTGCGAACTTTCCTTTGATAGTCGACTTCGCCTTGGGCGGTACGGGAATCCTCACTGGGCGACGGGGATTGTTAGATTTGAGAAGTCGTTCCTCGATGATGCTCTCGGGAGGAATCTCACCCTCGAGTATGAACTCGCGGATCATTGAACTCACGTACTTGGGTGATCTACCACCCAATGCCATCAGCAAATCGAAAACACGATACAACTTCTGCATCTGGTGGTCCCAACCCGGTCCATCGGTTCTAAATATAAGCAGCCTGATATTCTGATATCCGCGTTCGTCATAGAGGCCGTACATATGAAGTATTTTGTCCATGCTATCGGTGGCGGAGAGGAAGGGGCTTAGATTGCGACATCGCCAATCGAGGTGTTTGAATAAAAGTATGTGGAATGAGAACGGTTCCACGATGACGCTTCCGTGCCCGCGTGGCTTCATACCTCCATGTGGCTGTCCATCGTGGGTCAGGCGATAGAGTATTTTTGGCCTACCTGTGCGAGTTCCACACGTGTAAATAGGAGTTGCGAGGTTAATCAGAGGATAGCCCCGGAGGAACGCTGACTGTATCTTCTCAATGGAGATAGTTGGGTATATCAGGTGGATCGCGTCATGTTCCTCGGGTAGAAACCGGAATTTGAATTGCTTGTCAGGATCGACCCTCTTCCTAACAACAACCCATCCTTTCGCCTTAGGTTTCGCTGTGTATTTGACGACCTTTATGTCAAACTTAGCGACCAGGATCTTCTGTCGTGGTACGCACGAATCTTCTTTAGTTGACATCTTGCTCGTGATCAGGTAGAAAGTTAGGATCGTATCGGGAACTCCAAATGGACCAAGTCGCCTGTGATATATTTCCATTTTTGATAGGTTCTTGCAGAAATGATTACATGAATATTGATCTATCTGCAACGGCGATGACGAGCTTCAGGAAAGATAGAATATGAGACGATTCCAGATATGAACGTTTGAAATAGCTGTAGAGATGAAGCTCACACTCTACAAAGTAGTCAGGCTAGAAGGAAAGAACGAAGTCTTATAGCTTGTGTACTCATGCCTCTGGCGACACACCAGGTGCTGATGCGGCTAAAGAGTGACAAGAAGAGATAGAGAATGATATTCGTTGTGACTTAATGAATGTTGATATGGCGTGGTAATATCTAGTTGCTAGCCTCAGATCGATAAGAACTCTTTCTCAGGTATCTTACTTGTGTGTGAGTAACTGAGGTAAGATGTGAAAAATCAATGTAATTGTGTGCACAGGTGATTTCCAGTTCTAAGGAAGGAGCTTCAATTGGCAGGCCGAGCTTCAGATCGTCCAACCTGTCAGTGGCCGCCCCAGGATAATAAGGTGCGGCGATGCTCAGGACTTGGTAGGCGAAGAAAATGAAGGTAGAAAGATGTCCTAGTGAGAATATATGGGTGGAGAGGAGGTGAGGATGCCGAAATAGACTGATAAAGCTTTAGCTGTGTGCGGGCAAGTTATTGTCACCTCTATAGGTGACTCAGGAGAGTGAGATGGAGCTCTTAGAGTATATATATATTGATTTTGGTAGGAGCAGATAAACTTTACCATCCTTCGATAGAAAGCTGAGACGGCAGAGTCAATGAGAGTCATACAGATTATTGATCTTGACTCCGAGAACTGTGCAGAGACTGAAGTGCGAGGATGTAATTCTGAGATGGATCGATGAGAGAAATGCTCTTTACTATAAGAGTATCAGGAAAGAAGGATGCGCATATAGAGCAGCTGATTCTATGATGTAAAGGGGAATTAAGGCGAGAAAGAAACTTTGAGGTTGAGCTTGTAGTAGGTGGTAAGGAAACATCAAACAGATTGAGCTCTTCTCATTAATGAGAAAGAATCTGTATTGCCAACACACGGAGCTCTCTGAAGAAATACGGCCGTACAGGATTCGTACCTTCCTGCTCTTCTAAGGGAATCCAACAACTTTGGCATTTGAAAACAAGCTCATAGTTGCGGCGCTGGGCGGCTTTCAAGCAATATTATGATGTTTGGCAGAATGGGGTTTAACAGAAATGAATTTTCTGGTCTCTAGGCTAGTGCCAGGTCATATTCTATGATGTTACTTGTGGCATATGCTCGTTTGATTTGAACTATGACTTATAAGCATGGTTACTGACGAACTTTGTCGAAAGCCTTTCAGATGAGTATAAACACTTTGCATATCATTGTCACGTTACTTATATATTCATACACGAGGTGCCATCCGTTCTTCTAGGCATATTCACTTTCTCACAGTGCGCAAGTAAACCCAGGCTAAGTGTTCTTCAGACCTGGGAGCAGCTACAGCATATTCGGTCAAGTGAACATAAATACTCAAGATGGCATCAAAAGAATGAGGAGTTAGTGTGAATTATTTAAGCAGCTTTACCCATCTCAACGAACATCTGGCTTACCACGAGCGTGCATCACGTACAACACGCATCGACTAAGACTGGCTGAATTTATGATGATGCTCGCCTCATGTAACAAATTCCAACCTGAAATGCTTCAGAGCCATTTCTATTGCGCTTGGCAGGTGCCAGAATTCACGTAAAGCAGCTGGGAACAGCTGGCCGCGACGGAGTTCTAATGCAGATCTCTGATAACTCACTTCTCACCTTCATTAAGTTCAACCTCAATGAATCCCTGCATCCTCTGAGGTCTAAGAGTAAGAACCACGACTGATTAGATAATTAATAATATCCTTATAGTGTGCATCAGTTCTACCTGAGAGGACCTTGACCACACGCGATGTGAATGAGCATGCTTCAGCGACAGGCAGCCTTCAGTCTCAGACGCCGCCGCATAAGACCATCTGTCGTCTCTCCTCTACACATCTCCAAAACTCTGTCATGTAGGAGAAGCTTACATATAGAGGGCCTGGCGCTCGCGCCGGTCGTATTTGGGGGCTTATTAGTATCATTATGGACCTGGAAGTGCTTCATGATGGTCGTGTTTCAGAATAAGATAATCTACATGCCTGGACTACCTCCGAACTCACGGCGGGAAAAGATACATGACTACAGGGACAGACTTGCCGGCATCAATTGGCGAGAGGAAAGAGTTCGCGCTTCTGATGGGACCGATCTAGCCCTTTGCGTTACCGATCTAGAACTGGGGACTAAGAGGGACTTGCGCTCTCCAGACACCGCTTTCTACATTCTCTACTTTCAAGGTTCGCTTATACCTCTGTTCTATATAAATTGAATCAGACACTCATCTTCTACTAGGAAACGCCGCCTCCATCCCTCCACGTCTCCCGGATCTCTCGTCAACACTAAGTATGTTAAAAAGAGAAATGACTGCAGAGCAGAAGAACATTAGATGTACATTGGTCTGCCTGAGCTACCGGGGATACTGGACATCGCGTGGTCGCCCGACAGAAAATGGCCTACGACTTGATTCTGCCGCCGCGATAGACTGGATTTCGCGAAAGCATCAAGAGGCGTTGGGCGATGATCACAGGAGCCCTCAAAATCCGGCAGAGGTTGTCCTCTGGGGTCAGAGCATCGGGTGTGGCGTGGCTACAAATCTAGCGGCCGAGAAGGCCATGCCTGGGAACCTCCGGTTAAATTCATTGATCCTTGAAACGCCATTCACGTCAATTCGCGCTATGCTGGAAGTTCTCTACCCGCAGAAGTGGCTGCCATACAAGTATCTGTGGCCTTTTCTACGCAATCATCTTGACAGCTGGAAGAACCTCAAACTCATCGCCGACAGATCTGACACGGGTACCTCTGCGCCTGAGGTGTTGATTGTACAGGCTGCTAAAGATGAGCTAGTGCCGTCGGAACTCAGCCAACAGCTTTACGACCGATGTGTAGAGCTTCGAATACCTGTGCGCAGGAAATCGGTCGACGGCGCTTTTCACAATGACGCGATGTTTAGAACAGAAGGAAAGAAGGCTGTATCCCAATTTTTGGCGCAGAAGATTAGGAACGCGGGAACACAAGAATCAAACGGCATGAAACAAACGTCAGATCTGAAAATCTGAGCACCTGGGGGGGGCGGAATTACTTCCGACAGCTTGATAGCGGCCGATAATATCCGTCCGAACATCACTCAGCGTAAGTGCCTCAACACAAGAGAATGTTACACGCCGTGGCTCTGTCCCGTACGCGATTGCAGATGGCGGTCGCTAAATTTCCCTACTATACTAAGACATAAGATAAAGTACAGCCCCTTAACAATGCTCAGCATCAAAGTAGATCTTCACCTCAACTTCGTTACTCCAGCCAGAACTCAAGTCCATATCGGTCCACGCTTTCTGAATGTCGATGCCCAGTACACGGCTATCTTTCTGGTCTATAGCAACAGTATCGGGAGGGATTGGTAGGCCTTGAATTGTTACCATAAAGTCGCGTTCAATCGACATGTGAGGAAGGTCGGATATATACAATCCTGGAGGGACTATTAGCAAAAGCTTACGAGATATCGGAGCATCTCTATATGAGATAACTCAGATAACATACCAAGTATGCCTAAGGCTTTCAGTCGTGTAACGGAGAGGACACGTCCAGTGGCGAGAAGTTCGAAGTGATTTTCAATGATAGCAGCGGCACCAGTAATCTTGTCTATGAGACCCAATGAGGCAGTGCTGATCCTACCGTTGGTTTCACTGTCGAACTGAGTCGCTGGGTAGGCTGTAAAGACGTCATACCCGCCTACTTCCAACGTCACACCAAGGCGAAGTGTCCGTGGCTCACGTTCTGTCGCTATAATGACCCTGCCGCTAATATGTGACCTCACGATGTAGTTGTTCGAAGCAACGAAGCCAGGAAAATATTCAACAGAGATTATCTCCGTCAAAACGTGCGGTCTCGTGTTGAAAACTCCGAGGATAGGCGTCCCTGCCGCGGCCTTGCCGTGATAACACCCAACTTTAAGAAGTGCACTATTTAAAGCTAAGAGTCAGCGATGGCTATATAGTTCTGAAGATTCAGCAGCAATATGCCCGAAGCATGCTACAGAGAGATAACGAGGATTTAAAAAACATACTCTTCCTCATATCCGGTATAGGGGTCAATTGTTTTACCCAATACACTGGGTCGAAGAATAATGGTCTTACCACGAGTAGTAAGCCCTGTCATTTGATTAATCAACCCAACATCATGCTTTCCGGGTACATCTGTGATATAGATGGGCCCGCCACTGACACATCGTGCAGCTGCATGATAGCAAGCATTCTTATGGGAGGTTTGGAACATGTCCCAGTCTGGTAAGACGTTTAGGTGCTGCGTGAATAGCGTATTGTGCGCATTTGCCCATATATGCCAAGGATGTGATTCTGGAACATCTGGGAAGTAGTCATCTGAGTTCCGTACCGGAATGGTCGGTCGATTCTGCGATAGCTGTTGACGAAACAGTATCTTTGGCGTCTGTGACATGCACGATATAGTCTTGTCGCCGAAGTGCCGGAGAGCGGCAGTCGTCCAGGCATCCAGGTATGTATCCGTGAGCTCTCGGCGATTTTTTGCTGAAGCCCAAGTGTCCAGCATGAATTGGGCATCTGTTTTCACTCCGTCCACCCCACAGGACACCAAGAATCGGTAAAAGTCGTCGTAGAATCTTCCAACATCCGCGTCGGCAACCACGGTCATTATGCCATCGTTCTTCCAGCCCTCACGACGGACTTGAATTGTTTGATACTGCTGCGCGATGTCTCCATGGGGGGAAATTCCTCCCCAGTATCCTAACAACGCACTGTTGGATGTTAGAATTTAACAGTTTCATAGAAAGCGAGCTTTTCAGGTAAGTTCCGGGTCGGGCGACAAAAGTCTGACCCTACAGAGTGGGATGTTTGGAGGGTGTAGAAGCTACATACTGCCAAACAGCGACGTGTTCAATATTAGGAGAACTGTCGCGGATTTGAGATATTGTGTGCTTCAGTCCATTTGGAAATGCTTTAGGCTCGGCTTCGAATTTCTTCCAGCTATAGGAGTTTGAGTCGGGGCCATCGAAATCAACGTCTTGCCAGTTATCATCAATAATTAAACTGCTGATGTTAATGTTATTTTTCTTCAGGCACTCTACAGCGTTTAATATCTTGTCTTCGGTTAGACGTTGGCCGAGCGCATTCCAAGTGCCTATCAAGTAAATGATTTGTTAACAATGCTGAAGCCAACTAGATAGTAACGGTGAATGCCTACAATATCCCAAGCCATCGTACCAGTTCTGCATCCATTCAGGCCGAAAATCACCACACTGAACCAAAGGCTCTGGAGAGAGCGCATCACACGTATTGGATGTAAATGGAATAAGAGCCCGCGCATGGTACATAGCTGCTGCAATAGCGCTCTCGCAGTTGTCGCCCACGGCCGCTAGTACCATACCAAAAGATCTCTCGTTCTCATCGTTGCGCATCTACAACGTCTGGGTCAGTCAAATTACTTGATACTAGAGAAGGACTACTACAACTTACATGAATCATCACTGGGCCATGATCGGAGCTACGGAGAAGGGTTGTGACGTTACTGATGTTACTAATTCCTAACAGAACAAGATGCTTCCCTTCACGACTGAGAAAAGAGCACAGTAATGCGTCTTTATCGAGACTGAAATCTGTCTTTCCATGTCTTGGACCTAGCCATGCCATTGAATGTCGGACAAATGCACAATAGCTATATTATATTAGCACAAGTGTTGCGGTAAAGGAGCACTTCTAGAATTCTAGACATGACCTAAAGTAGACTAATACCAAGATGTTATCACAGTTACATTCAACACTCGTTGAGAGCTGTTAAGGCGCGTCTAATATACTGAGCATTGGTGAAATAGCCTACCGTACGAAACCGCCCCATGGGATACCTAACTCAATATTGGCGTATGCTGATCGATCGTTACTCGCTGGCGTTACTGCAGCTTGAATAGTCCATAGCTGTGTACGAGGTGTCTGACTGGAAACAGATCTAACCTTGAGCTCTGGATTTAGCCCTTGAATCACGCTTGAAAGGTCGTCTGCCAGTGGGCTTTGGCATTCCACATTTAGAATGACGAGTCCATCATCAATGCCTAACTTGTCTCTGGCCCAAGTCCAAGGCTGGGTCGGATTGGAGCGATACTTGAAAGTAAAATGCAGGGACGATGACATAGGTATATCAACACTATAGGAAAGGCACCGGCGATTTGGGCTGCCTTGTTGGAGGAACGTAGGCGAAGCCGTTATCGGAGTCGATGATAATATCGTCTCCTTCCAGGGCTGCTCGCCGGAAGAGTGCCATAAACAGATCTCCCATGGCTCTTCAGCATCGTGATCGGCAACTTCGACAACAACAGAGAAGGAGATTGCTTGGCTCTTCACATGCGAAACCCGGCCCAATGGTGGGTAGCTATGAAGTCCCAACACCATTGTTCGTTACCAGTGTTAGGGAGGGATCTCGTGTTGAGGATTCTGCTAACGAGTTGATAGTCTAAGTAGCCACAAAAACAGGACACTGAGAAACCATGAAAGCAATTGTGTATTACTATACGAAATAAAGGTGTCTAGGACATGTAGAGTATAATTTTGATACTCTTATGAAGATGCTGTTGTAGCTCTGATTTAGTTCTATTGTGACCAGGTAGCGGTGGATCGGGTCATAACGGATCTTTCAGTTACAGCTGGTCTAAGCTCCGGGGAACTAAATCTCGTCATATCGGGCGTACGCAGCCAATCAGAAGGTGATTATTCTGACTCTGCGGCTTGGCGGGATTTTGCGCCACATCCAGCATGGATACAAGCCACGAACAACCGGGCAACTCAATTCAGACCAACCAAAATTTGAGCTTTTTGGGGCCGAAGCCGACTCGACTCTGCTCACGATTTCCATCAAACCGCTCAATCCACCCTAATCACCGCCCACGACCGCCCTCCTAACGCACCACAATGGCGTCCAGGAGACTCGCCCTGAACCTCGGCCAGGTGCGCAGCCGTGCTGCTAGCCCTCTTCTCCGGCCATTTAAGAGAAGCTTTGCGACTCCGGTGACAACCCCTGCCGGTGCGAAGACCCAGACCACCACACTTAAGAACGGCCTCACGGTAAGCTCCTACAGGCGCCAATTGAGCTTCGAGTTCGCATTTAATTACGCCTGCTGACTATCCTGCTCAAGGTCGCCACCGAGTATTCCCCATGGGCGCAAACATCAACCGTTGGAGTTTGGATCGATGCCGGGTCAAGGGCCGAGACTAGCGAGACCAATGGCACAGCACACTTCCTTGAACATCTCGCTTTCAAGGTACGATTTCCAGGCTTTTGCGACATAAATGCAGCCGGCTTATGGCATTACAGGGCACACAAAAGCGGACACAGCAGCAGTTAGAGCTCGAGATTGAAAATATGGGTGGCCACCTGAATGCTTACACATCGGTGTGTAGAATGATAGCCCAACCAAAATCTTCATCCTGTACTAACCTCCGATAAGCGCGAGAGCACCGTCTATTTCTCTCGAGCTTTCAACTCCGACGTTCCTCAGTCTGTAGATATTTTAGCCGACATCCTTCAAAACTCAAAGCTAGAGCCTTCTGCTATCGAACGCGAGCGCGACGTCATTCTCCGCGAGTCCGAAGAGGTTGAGAAACAGCTCGACGAGGTTGTCTTTGATCACCTTCACGCTACCGCTTACCAGCATCAACCCCTTGGCCGAACAATCCTAGGACCCCGGGAGAACATCCGCGACATCACCCGGACCGAGCTAACCAACTACATCAAGTCCAACTACACAGCTGATCGCATGGTTCTTGTTGGTGCTGGTGGCGTCCCCCACGAGAAGCTGGTCGAGCTCGCCGAAAAGAACTTCTCCGGTCTGCCTACCACTTCGCCTCACAACGAGGCTTACATTATGTCTAAGAAGAAGCCTAACTTCATCGGCTCCGAGGTCCGCATTCGTGACGACACCATCGGTTCCGCTCACATCGCACTTGCCGTGGAGGGTGTTAGCTGGAACGATGATGACTACTTCACTGCTTTGGTCACTCAGGCCATCGTTGGCAACTACGACAAGGCTATGGGCAGCTCCCCTCACCAAGGTAGCAAGCTTGCCTCTTTCGTACACCAGAACGATCTCGCCAACAGCTTCATGAGCTTCTCTACAAGCTATAGCGATACTGGGTAGGGTTTATTCATACCGTCTCATAGTTTTGTTTTCGCTAACTTCATTAGCCTTTGGGGTATCTACCTTGTCTCTGACCAGCTTACTCGGCTCGACGACCTGATCCACTTCGCCCAGCGTGAGTGGTCAAGGCTTTCGAGCAATGTTACACTGCCCGAGGTCGAGCGCGCCAAGGCTCAACTGAAGGCTTCTATTCTCCTGTCCCTCGACAGCACATCCGCCGTTGCTGAGGACATCGGACGCCAGCTCATCACCACCGGCCGTCGGATGGACCCCGGTGAGATCGAGCGCACCATCGACCATATCACAGAGAAGGACGTCATGGATTTCGCCAACCGAAAGCTGTGGGATCAGGACGTCGCCATCAGTGCCGTTGGCAGCGTCGAGGGTATGCTCGACTACCAGAGAATCAGGAATGACATGAGCCGGAACTTTTAATCAAGGGTGAAACTGGCGGCGTCAGTGGTGACAAAATCCGATCATAGAGTGTATCAGTTACTGCGATCCCGCACATTGTTAGTTGTATCATAGAAGACTTTCATCTGTTAGAGCCGCTGTCTGAATTCGGGTTGTCCATGCTTGTGTTTTCAAACTGGTAACACACAAATCCCTCGCAGGAGTACGCCTTGTCTATGTATGTTTCACTCAATGCGTCAGGGGCCGTTACGTCAGTTCGGTCCGGGTGAATCACTTATCACAACGTCAGCGGCTGACAGGAATACGGGGAGAGTCGCATCGCTATACGTCTTAGAAATGTATATAATCAGACCTATACTGCTGCTCAATATCTTATCTCTTGATCTATATGCTGACAAGTGCCAGGTTCTCGCCTCGTCCATTTGTTTTCTGCAACGTTCGTATGCATGACCCCCAATGAGTCTCACGTATGATGTTGCTGGAGTAAGCGGAAAGGAAGTCTTTGAGGAAAGCAACGCAGATACTTCTATTCTTAGAATGTGCACTTGGAAAAATAAGCCGCATAAAATCAATGTCCCATACGCCCGGTATACATTGTGAGCCCCCCTTTCCCATGTTGTCACCAGCACCTTCTTTCTGTATTCCCGAGCAAGCGCATGACAACGTTGAGGCGAAGCTTTTTTGCGATCAAGGCAACAATGGGTAGCTGAGTCTGCGATCTGCCGCTCATATGATAATTTACATGATATCGGATATATGTTCATGCTTGGCAGATCATGAAGTGTAAGCACCGAAAGTTAACGTGCGAGACGGCATATATCCCTACCATCAGCTTTCTCCTTCTAGACAAGGCTCAACGCACAAGCCAGATGATGGCTCTCGCACTGAAGTTTTTGGTGTAAGTATCTCGAAGCAAGATACTTCTTACGCGGTGGGCCGTAGATTAGCGCGCCCAGAATACATGACAGGTGGTTGTTTTTCAGGGGTCAGGTCAGTAGCCATCTTACCGGCCATGCAGCCATTAACGTTGACGAAGTCTAGTAACTCGACACCAAACTGTCATCCTGACCCTGGCCCAAGGATGATGTCTCGATAGCTTTGCATTCTTCCTCAGAGATGCCCGCGCAACCGCCGCAGCTGCAGCGGAAGCCCCAAGTCGAGAACAAGTGTTGCGGGTTGCTGCCGTATCGAATGAAGAGCTCGCTCCCCGCGGTCACCTTCTCCTTAGTTGCCAATACCATGCACTTCTTGGCCTTGTCATACGAGTAGTCGACGTTGTTGCGGCCCTTACACGCGTGATTAAACCGCGACGCTATGAGGAAAACAGAGCCCCCTCGACCGACTGAGAACCTACAAGCGTAAAGCGAACGAAGGATTAGCGTTCTAGAATAAAAGGCGTCCTAATGAAGCTTCGGAACAGCGAACACCATAACTGTGACACTGCACATTCATCTAAACGTACCTGTTAGTGCGCCAAATAGCCGCACGGATGTCTTCGGATGGACTTCGTCTGTGGCCGTATAGATTGTGGTACGCTTTCATCTGCTCCTCGGTGAGAGCATCCAGCTTCATGTATAGGTCAAAAGCGTTAGCGTTGAATAGCTCTCGCTCGATGAGAATGGTTGTACAGGGTTCAAGATCGCGAACGGCGAATGCTCCATACCCTGATACGGGCGAGCTCTTGACCTCTAGGAATCCATTGTTGAAGGCCTCTGGAGAATCTAATAAGTAACCTGACAAAACATCTATGAATCATGGCTTTTCATGGCTTACCCAAGTCGGACGCGAGCTTAGGTTGAAGACCGTCGCTATTGAGCATGGTAAGCTCGGAGCCAGAGAGAGTGATAGTCCCCAACTCCGTACGGACTTTATCCTCTTCGATCAATTTGTCGATTCTGTGAGTAAGACTTTTTAGCTTTTGACTAAATAAATTCTATGAAGAGAGGCTCACGCCAATTCGATGCGATAGTGTCGCTTCCCATCGATATCAGGCAGTCTCTCAACATAACCCAGCCTAGTAAGCCGATCTTCATACTTAGTCTTCCTGCTTGTGTCTGCAGCAAAGAGTATTAGGGTGTCTTCGTAGTTCGTGTCCTTACATACGCGCTTACCTAAATAGACAGACTCATCATCACTGCACTCGCCGTCTGATACAGCTTCATTCGTTAAGGGTAGGAAGTCAGCCCTCAAATATCACCACAAGCGTGAAACTCACCAGGATTAAACTTGGCATAGACTCGGCTTACCGTATGGTCTTCTATGAACATTTTTCACGGAGATGGAGTCTTCGGGAGCGATTTCGCTACGACCATCATCAAACATGGTACCCACGAAAGATCCATTCGGTTCATAGACGTAGCTCTCCCCATCCCAATCCGTGAAGCGCGCATCGCTGTTCACGTCACGGGGCTCACTGGTATCCGTTTGTAGCGTAGCAAGTGGGCCACGTACGGTTCGACGATCCTTCTTCTAGAACAGGGTACCTTCTAGTTCAGCAGCATGTTTCTTCAATATAGGTAGTAGATGCACGGGTTCAGACTGACCTTGGCAAGAACCTGTGAGTTACAATGATTGCTCATAGACGACAGTCTGTCAATGTCGTTCCAAAGCAGACTGCTGTCTCCATCGCTACTGCTTGTTTCGCTCACAGACGTCTCACTACTGGAGGTTACACTGCTTGAACCTTCCGCCTCCATATGAGCTGGCTCCTTCGTAGATCCACGAAGGTCAGGTGCTAAGTTATTCGCCTGCATTGTTTGAAGAGAGCAGTTGCTGAAGAGAGGCATACTCGGCCTGTACTTGCCAATACCTAGGGATATAGGGCCCCGATGTGGAAAGAGCCTTTAAGATGACAGTTAGTCACGCAGTTGCCTTAGAATGCCCACCTGAGATCTTGGTCTTATTGCAATCTGAAGAAGATATGAGGAGGTTGCCTCTTAAAACACTGAAACACTCATACGTTAGTGAAAAGCAGTGAATACCAAATTCCTGATAATGCTGCCAAACGAGGCCTTGTTAGTGAATTGGGTCAGAAGGACATTCCCTACCTTTGACGGGTAAGTGGTGATTTTTTAGGGATATCGCTCTAGCTTAAAGAAACCATCATTTACGATTTGTATGTCAATCTCGATAAAAGACTTTTAGGTAAAGGCATTGCTTGACGGCCTCAAAGGGGTATCAAAGGCAATACTGAGCTGGTCGATTTCCTCTAGCCAGGTTCATTGCTCTCGCAATAGGTGATCGTTGGGCGGGAATGGAGCACTACTTACGAGTCTGATGGGAGTCTACTGCCAAATTTCAGTTAAATCAAGAAGGGAAGATATGGAAATAAAGCTGAGAGGTTGTCATCCAGAGCAAAAGACCGTTTGCTACGAGACACAGGCTCCTAGACATAGTCAAAAATATTCCCAGTATCCCTCGCTAGTATGGGTTTAGATACTTTCGTGCAACAATAAGTAAGTGTCTATTGCCTGCTTCAAGTTGACTGTCCCGCGGACTAGCCCCTGGGCAGTGGGATTGCAACTATCCGTGTACCAAGGGTTAGGGCCGGCGATAGCTTCATCACGATAGTCACGATATGAGCCTGAATATGCAGGGCCAGGCGAGTGAGAGCGAAGCTTTCGTGTATTCAAACCTAGGTCGCCGCCAGGGCTAGAAGGGAGGACTAGACTGTATGGCCTCATTCAGCAATGGGGGCAGAAGGGGCTTGTCACAATAATGAACCGGCACGTAAGATACTCCTTATACCCTGCATGATGTTCGTTAATCAAAGACCCAGTTCGCCAATGGTTAATGTCAAATTTTGAAAGATCACATTACAGAGGCTCATTTGATTCAATAACTCATAAAAATTTGACTTTTGGATCCTTCCATGAGCTCTTTCAAATTGATTGCAAGTTTGAGCTAGCACTTCTGGTCATTGTTGTGTTGTCGAGGCAATCTTCTTGGACCGATAAGATCTTACCTCCGGGCTGTTAATGAGCATACCACCATCGTCTGATTTGATTAACAGATCATGATAAACCAAAGGCAACAAGAGCTTTGTTATTTGCACTCTTGCCTTGGCCACTGTCTCCTATATCAGAGACTGCCTCTTAATTCCCTCAGCAAAACGCCTTACATCTTGCGAAATTTCCAGCCGGTCAAGAATTCACATTCAGTTACAGCGCGGCATTGCCGGTGCTGCCTTAGGATGAGCAATATGGCCTGATTGAAGATGAATGAGCAGCTCTGGGTGACTAATGCTACCATAATAACCCTGCAAGGTAGCAGGGTTTCAAAGCATGTAAGCAGACTGTTATACGGGCGTGTAGATGCGACTACTTTTAAACCCTTCTGCAAACAAGATGCTGCCTTGTAGCCTGATGAACGTCTGTGTCTCACCACAACTACCTATTTAGGTACTGGATTACTTATGAGCAGTTCAGGTCACACGCTTTCCAATCTGCGACTTGATCGTATCGTCACATTCGCCGCAGGGATGATGGGATTACGAACCCAGCACAGATGGGCAACGCAACTCGTGTACCCCGAGCATTTCATGTACTAAGGTAGTATCAACACACCACCAAATGATGCGCAGTTGTAGATCATTCGCAACACGAACATGTCAAATTTTATTCGTTACACCTATTGATTACCTAGAGACAATGGCATTGGAAATGGCATGCTACATGGTACCTCGGTAACTTCTTTACTTAGGGGTACCTAGGTAGGATGATACCTCTTACACTCGAAGTTCATTCCATTTGGCATGAAATGACACATTGGATTCGTAAAAGAATTTTTACTTTATGTACTCCGGGATTGGGAAGCACTCCCATGTAATCTTGCATTAGGTAGGTATATAGTTGTAACAGGATTGGGCAGTGCTAGGGCAAGTACTACGTTGCACATAGTTATGCGTCTACGCCTGCTGTAACTTCACCTTCAAGCGCGATTCTATCCAATCGCCCTTTTCGGTGGCCGCCGTGCTATATGCTAAGCGCATAACGGCATTTCGCCAAGAGAAGGAGTAAGGCACATCACGAAACCAAGCATCGTGATTGCTGCGGTGTAACACGACCAATACACTTAACCTTTGGCAGTATTTGAACTTGTTTACGTATCTCCTTTTGTCACTTCGACCTCGTATACCACTTTATTCTCATGATCAATCATGAAAGCTATATCGACTGAATTTTCAAGAAGGTATCTGCAGTACACCCTGATCTGACCGAGGTAGATGCAAACTTATCGTAGCGGAGGTTCACGTCTACTCTACAATTACCTAATAATTCAGCAAGAGTTTACTACATGAGGATTATAAATGTTCAATAGCCCCTAAGAGAAATTGAAAATTTCGAGATTATTGAAGAAGACACTATGACATATGGGATTATGAGAGTCCTGCTCGGCTTAGTGATATGTGTAGGAAGAAATGCAAGAAGCTACGATTGACCCGTCTTCGCCTTCCAGATGATTATAGAGTAGGTAAATCAAGGGTATTACATCGCAGTTGCCGCCTTTGCAATCTAAACCGCTGTTGCCCCTTGATTCTCCTCTGGCCACCAGACAATACATCAAGGGCAAAGCCCCTCAATTGTCTTAGTCCTCCTTCTTCCATCTCACATCTCACATGCACATGCAGACTCACACACACGCAGAGTAACACGAAGTCGAAAACAAACTTGGAGGCTGAGCCATCATCACACACTTAGCCAACTTGGAAATTCATACAATTCCCCACGGCTCAGTTAACACATCCAATTGTACCTGAAGATGTATTTCCCAACCCTCGGTACTCTATTCATTGCCGTACAGGCGGCGTGGGTCTATGCCCTCCCTCCCAAGGTCCAGTCTCCTGAGGACATGGAGTTGGCCTCTTTCACACCCACCGGGCCCATTAGCGGATGGCCTGCCACTACCACGGCCTCTACCTCTACCCCATGGACGTCAACTACGACAATCACCGGCTGGCCGCATATCGTATCATCCAGTTCTCCGTCCAGTGTCTCCTATATCACGACCACAGCCACTCAAGTGATCACTGCTACTACCATCACTGTCACAGACAATTCGATAACCTGGACGCCAACGCAATCCATTAGCGGTTGGCCACCTACCAGCAATACTCAAACGACTCCGGGTCAACAAGTGACTAAGACTTTCACTATAACATACACTTCTTACTCGGAAGAGACCGTCGTCTTGCCCCTGCCTTCTGTCACCAGCTCGATTGCCCAGAGCCAGACTCCTGCCTTCACCATTGTAACTGTTACGGCAAGCCCGACAGTTTTGGTATCAACTCTAACGGGATCATTCACTGTTATTACCGTCACAGCCACTCCAACTCCCTCGCCGTTAGGTACCACAACTCCGCGATTCGTCACTATTACTGTTTCGGAAGTAACTATTTGGCCTGCGCAAACTACGACACAAGCTCCACAATCAGTAACTTTGACACTCACATCAAGCTCTGTCAATGAGTCCTTGAACTCTACCACTGTGTCGTACTCTTCTACGGTCTTGACGCTCAGCCCGCCCCCTACGTTCGCTACGGGCACCGCAACAGCCGCCATTCTTGGTAAGAAGAATCGCGTTTAACTGCTCTCCCATGGCATACGGTCTGTCGCACATCAATCAACGCTAGTTCCTGGCTGGACGAAGTCAATCACTAGGCCTATATCAGTATTTCCTGTTGGGGGAACATTGCCTTCCGAGAGCTAGGAACCATCTGGTATCCCTTAGCTTGTGTGCGTGTCAGTATTTCTATCATTAGCTAATTGTCAGATTGTTGTAAAATGCGGAAACAAGGAGAACCGAAATATGGCGTGGTAATTAAGAGTGGGGTGCGTCAGGGGGCAGAAGCATTGTTGGTGATAACCAGATTGACACTTGCTGCTTGTTGGCCATTTGTTAGCCTTGCTACACAAGTTGCGTTCGCACGTGGGACTATGTGATATCTATCGCATGATGCAGATAATTTTCTGGACCAACTTTGTTAAATTATGCCAAAAATAGAGCTATTTACATCCAGAAGATCAATGGTTGTTAGTAAGATTTGTGTATCTAATCATATGTGATCCCTGACCCTTGATGTCTATCGCTATGGAGGAATTGTCATTCTTCTAATCTCCGTTGCTTTGCTGGGCAGGACTAAAAAACTGAGGTCTGGCGATGTCCTAGAATTGAAACAGGTGCATATACAGATGAGTGGCTCCCAGGGTTAGACTTGTGACATCAATGTCCGCTCGGGGAGAGCGTACGGTTGGGATCTTATGCCGAGACTACGGGATTGGCGCCCGACACCCGCTCGGTAAAGAGATCGCGGGTGCAGTTAAGAGGATTCGGTATCACCAGATACTAGGTTCGGCTCCGCGCCTGTTTCATTATCTTGCCCTACGTCGGATAGCGATTTTATTATGGGGGCGCGAGGAGCAGCAGGATAGTTGCTGTTCCCTTAGCCTCGTCAACTCATCATTTCATGGATGGAGAAGCGCTAGGCAAGCGGACTCTTCCGATTCGTCTGCGCCTTCTTTTGTTTGTTGTCTGAGTGGCTTAGATAGGGATTTTGGTTATGATAGAAAAGATGTGCTTAAGTAGACTAATTCGAAAGTTTAGTAAAAGCCGCAAGGCTTGGGAGCAGAAGCATCTAGAAGTTAGCATAAGCCCCTGGATTCGATCTCTTAGCAGTTCTCGCCATTGTCGGATCTGCATTTTAGGCGTAGTATAAATGACCCCTGGTGAGAGTCGGTAGTATCGCGGCTCATCCTTTTGCTCTCGGGCGGATCCATAATTGTATCCGTTTTGTAACTTAGTCGGTAGCATTTAGGCGCTTGGAGGCGCGCATGACTAGTGGCATATACCTGGTACTGTTACTGGATGAATGAGCCTTGTTCACTAAGGTAGAGGAGCCCTGCGTGATATGTTTGATACCTAGGTAATGCAACCATCTGTGTCTGGGTGCTCTAGATTAAGAAGACCGATTAGGTATATGTGTAGAACGGTATGTCTTAATCAGGTTGGTCTTGCTTGTTCTCAGGATCTTGGAGCTAACTCGCTTCGACAGCTTGATTGACCAAAGGGGGGACGCTGGCAGGCTGAGGCAACAGGCTTACCGAGATTCCCGCTGCTCCATATGCATGGTCCTTTCACGAGGCGAACTGGAAAGTATACGCGCGCTATGTGTGACTATCGGCAATGCACAGTAGGGGTTGCGGAGGTAACAGTAGTAGTGTAGAGAACTCCTTCGCCTTGGCAGGGTACAACGATGTAGGTTCATTAGTCAGCCTATTTGGTTTACATCTGGTGGTTGAATCACTTCTCCAACTTAACAAAGCTTGATATAAAACGTCGGTGCTGCAGAGTACCAGTCTTCGGGTGTAATCAGTAAGGATTCCTTTGCTGAGTTGCAAGATTTTAGGGGACTTGCTGCAACAATATCACAGCAGAAGACGATTAGAATTATCAAGCAGGACAAAGATTAACTTGGGTAGGACAAACCTGAAGCAACTGTATGATGTAACATGATATGCGTTGCTATTAAGCGAGACTGCGCATGGAGATATAGGTGGCCGTATGCGATCGTTGCCCTCTTGCATATGGTTACACTATAGGCATCCCACGAACTGTCATTAGTCGACCTGCAGCATGGCCTCGACAATTTAGGGCAGCTCAAGTCCCTCGGCGGATGACCTTAGCAGGGTTTTGTGAGGACGGATCACTCTAGATCACCTTCCCTAGTGCGGACGTTGGAATCAGTATTTCCAAGCGGAGGGACCATCGATCCGAATGTATCAATGGCAATACTAATCCAGGTATAGATCTTAGGAACGTTGGCTGCGCCGCAGCAAGTGGGCGTTGCGGAGCGTTGTATGTACGATTGCCAATCACTAATCGATTTAAGCGTATCTCGTGCGCACCTAAACTGAGTAGCGGGGCATCTTAAAATCCTATCCCAGGCAGCACAATAATAAATCACAATGAGGATTAGCGAACAGACCGGAAACACGAGCACGCCTAGTTGGTGACGGGAAGAATATGTGCGCTTGCTTCTCCTGCGGTTGGTTCCATCAAACTGCGGCACTTACTCGCTGATGTTCCGAACGGACCGCGTGGGTCGCGGGGGGTCGACTTTGACCTCCGGACCTTCGCCGAGTATGTATCTTGCCATGTGTCCGAGAGCAGTTCTCCTTTCTGGCAGCTATAGAACGGCTAAGTCGGTAAATTAGGAGAGGCCTTAGTTCTGATTGGATATGAGTTCAGGGGAAATCACACGACAATCAGATAGATATCCGGCCTTGGCGGATTGTTGGTACATGTGAACCTGGATGGGGAAACAACGATATCGATGCTATTTGTCCCCCAAATCGAACCATGGGTTACTTGCAACAGGTCAGGCCAAACCCCGGGATAAAAAATCAAAATAAAAAATGTGTCCAGTGAGTACAGTCAGGGACTAAGCAGTATAATCCTCATGGCTTGTCTCGATATTTCGGGCGAGGCTAATTCGGTCCCAAAGGCCTCATATGGACGCATTGGTACATGCTTAAACCGGGCGTATTTGAGATAGGTAGATCCTTTAAGGACCGTTTGAGGCATAGGTACTTAGTGAGGAAGGGGATTCGGGGGCCGTTTGAAGTTATTAATAAGTTGGGTAGGTCTAGCCTTGGCCCTTGACGCGTAGGCGAGGACGGTAAAAGTTGGTTGGTGGACCTTGCTGCAGGAAGGGGCCGGGGCCGGGTCAAGCCCCAGCGTCGCACGTGGGTGGCTGTGGCTCGTGCTGCTTAAGCTCGAAGAAAGTTGTGGCGACACTCTGTTGCAATAACCTTTAGGTACCCGGCCAGTCCCGGCGAAGCGGATCTGGGATTTTAAGCGGAGTCGGCGAAAGAGATTTATTTTGGGCACTCACTCAGGTAACGTAAATATGTCTCCAGTTCCAATTTGACTGCTGATACCATCGCCAATTCTTGCATTTCAACTCCTCAACACACGCAACCGCAGCCGACCGGAAATTACCTGTGACGTTTGAGGTAGGTACTGAAATAGGCTATTGTAACGCTCCTGGTGTCACGAGCCTTTTCCAGCTAGACATATTTAGCATTTACTAAGTACAGTACGCAAGTACGGAGTATAATGTAGCTAAGGGCGCATGAGGATTATAGCCCGGGTACGCTAGATGGGACAAGGGTGGGTACACGCGCGCCTACCTTACCTAAGCGAAAGCCTCCCCGGCTGTTCGCATGCACCATCGACGGAACTCTAATGGATCTTCCCGAGCCCAGCAACTCCGAGTTCTGATCACCACGCAACAAAGCAGTGGTACCGTTACCACTGACAGCACACTACCCTACCCATCCCCTTCTCAATATGAGGCGAGCGTGCTACAATCTCAATACCAAGCCATTCGTATGACTTACATTTCATGTTTCTTACTTATAACATGGTAACTAACCCTAATCATGTTCCATGCATCTTCCATGCTTACTTCATCCTTCCACGCATCAAGACCGTGTCCTTGTCTGTGTTGTAATGCAGACGCGCAGTAGTCTGTAGCTTCTTCATCAGGAGCTGGTATTGAATTAACTTTCGGGGCCAAGACACTGCCATTCAATCTCACATCTGTCATCGCAGAGCGGGACCACGAGAGATCATCACGAGCCCGCACACTAGCACACGATCCCTTTATATAGGACTCAACTAACAGTATGTTCGCAGAATAGAACTGGGGCCGTTGAAAGCTCGGAAAGGATCGCTAGGATGATGACCCCAGCTGGACCCATGTTCCGCTATCACTTACGATACGTAGTGCATACCAAGCACAGATATTACTCCCCAATACCATGATCCATTGCTGATTGACGTAGACATCGTGACCCATAGACCCGATATCGACGACTTGGGTAGTCGAAATAGATGTAACCCCTTCGGCTCTAGCGAACGGCATGCGCCTGATATAGAATCTTGGAACGCATGCGACGTTTAGCGGCCCGTCCATGCTAGCTGTGCCACAAGTCTTCAGCTTGCCGGGGACTACCTGGTCACCGCAACCCCAAGCCAGGAAGTTCATGACGCCCGGTACATCATGTGTATTAGCCTCACTTCTCAGCTCTCCCGCATATTACCTACCCATGTATAACATATACATAAAGGCACCGTGCATGCCAAGCCTTCCAACGCCAAACCGTCTCAGCCTAGACCATACCAGGATTCCCTTATTTATTCCTGGCTATGACGTTGCAACTCCTACGTCCAACTTGCAGATTTACGGTACCAATGTGGTAATTGGATAACTGTCACAGAAAGAGCAATGGCTCTGACATGCGAGGGAAACTCCAATAATGTTTCATGTAGGATCATTTATAGGTACTCGACGACAGTTTTACCCGTTACCTCATCATTAACATGACTCCCCGGAGCCGATCTTCCTCTCAAAGTAGAAGACCGAAGTAGGTATACAGCCACCGGGTCCTGTCATCTCGAACTGGATTGACTATTCATATATCATCTTGACATTGGCTTTCTGTATGGACATCCACCATTTATGTGGCTGTGAACCATGTCGTGTAAATTCGTTCTGACGTTGAAGGAGCGCGGTAAGGCACATTCATCTAAGAAGCCGGAAGCGGCTCGACCAGCGCGAAGGAATGTGCCGTTGCCATGGTTCACGACCCATCTTCGGTGTGGGCCTCGTAGTATCTAACACCTCTTCCCTCTACACTATAGGGCTGAAGGAGTAATACAGATGCAGGAGTCATTACAGATGTTGACTCTCAGACTTCTTGTTGCCTTGGCCGTGGCACAGCCTTCGACGGACTATATAACATCAACGCTCCCGTCCTATATTTTGGGCTATCCTTGTGATCTCTACCAGCCCATCCACACTATCCAGACACTCACAAATCAAACCAACAAAGCATTCGCCATCTCTACCATCGAAATCTTATTCCAAGGTCGGGTCGTTCGCTTTTCTTCACCCACACGTATGTGAAACGGTTATCCTCACATGAATCATAGGAGTTGCTGCTAACGAATTCATCAGAATACCCAAGTGACAAGCTACGCTGTCTCTTGGCTCAAAACATACGTCGTATCAAGGCTCTTGTCTCAAAGGCTATCTTAAATTCAAGGCCGGCTCATTCTCACATCACAATGCCTGACTCTGGAAACGACACCACTTCCAACGACACAGGTTCTTCGGGAGCTGACACCACCTCGGAGACTCAACCAACTCGTGGAAGGAGCCGCAGCGGCTACAACTAAATTCACAAACTACGATCAGAAAGAATGGTGGCAGCAACTTTGGTATTGGCGTTTCGGATGTACCGGCATTGAATTTTTGACCTCCCGTCCGGCACAGGCTTTAGAGGACTTTAGACATCTCGGAGTAGATTGGATTCGACAACGAAGGCTGGCGCAATTTTTCACTCTTACAAAACCAAAAGGAGCTTGGGACTAGGAAATCGTGGAATTCTTGCTAGAGTTATGGGTACGGACTGTAAACACGATGGGATGAACTGGGGGATGAACTGGTCATCATAAAAGCTGCCCTCTTTACCTGGGATCTGCGAGCGCTGGGGCACATTCACTTCATTTCCTTTATCATTATGTACAATACCATTTTCGATTCTTCATAGACTGCTTATAGAAGAGTTACATTATTTGGCCATCTCATGGAATTCGTTTCTTGAAATTGAGCTACACCACCAGACCACCTTGAGCTGATCCAGGAGCCCTCATACTCCGATTTATGGGCGTACCTCCATTAAGAGTAACCCTTACAAATAACGGCTATACCCATGTCAACCATATCCCACTAGCATTTATACACCTTGCTTAATGGCAAGTCTAGTTGTCGACCTTCCGGAATACATAACACACATAACTAGGTTAGTAAAATCCCTTATCCAGTCAATGAAACCCACCGGGGTAGTAAAAAGAAGGAAGGCAAGCTCGGCGAAAAAGCCCCGAGTCCCCTAATATAAATATTCAAATTTACATCTACTTCAAAGACATGTTACTACAATGAAACTTTTTACAGGACTATAAATACGATTCATGTATTAGTTTGAAGTTCGAACTACCTCACGTATATCTCGTGTAGCTCTTCCGTGCCACCGGCTTACTTTAGTGGATATCTAAGAGCGCAAGTCAGGTCACATTCCACTTCGGCTGTCTTGGCCACCTAGACGCACCCCGCCATTGCCCCTCGCCTCATCGACAGGGGCTTTTCCTTTGGTGCATGTTTCCACTCGCAGGCCGTTGGGCTTGTCATTTTTTCACATCGGCGAGCCGTTTCGAATAGGAACCTGCTTGAACAAGATTTCTCGCTTCCGCAACCGGGCTCGCTACCCAACCACAATCGAATTTCCAGAACCGTGTAATTTATCTGTATTAAATGGCACGCGCACTTAACCAGACTGGTCGTCCGAGATGCGCACCTAGAAACCCGCATGGACATTTACCCGTGATGTTTCCTTCAGTTGAACACCCAGTTTAGGACTAGGAGTAAATTCGTCGGGAGCTGAAACTATGCAACCCATCCAAAGTAGGTCATTGCACCGCACACCGCTGTCTAGGAGAGGACTGCACTACAGAATAGCGAGGATAGAGCGCTATCTTGAACGATGTTACAGCACGTTCTACGAAAGCCACAGCTTCAAGGCGGTATCCCCGGACTGTCCAACCACGTCTTGTCCTTCAGCCTTTGATGTCCTACCGACCTGCTCAGGCAAATAAGGACCACGAGCGGGGTGATGCTCGGCACCGGGTCAAGACATGAATGATGCTGCGCGGAGGTCGGCTCAGTCAAGCGGTCAATGATTGTGGCTTCAGAGTGGCTTTCAGCCGAATTGGATCAGATATATTTTTCCCGTGGAAGATACGCCTAAGGAGGACACTACTTGTATTATGTACTTGTGGTACTCATGAGGGGCTCTGAGGGTTATACCACGCACGTTCGCATTAGCTCATGTCCACCATATCATGAAGCTTAGCTTTCTCGAAAACTACGGCAGTGGAGCAGAAGATCTCTGAACACTTCGAGATTTGCGGTGTGACAGTGCCGCCTGCATCAAGGTGCGGGAACCATGCGTATGCAGCCCTTCCAGCTACCCACCGCGGGCCATCGCGTTACGCTTTGGGCTAGTTGCAGCCGTTATCTTCGTGGCTGCATTGCATCTAGTATCTATCAGTAGTGCAGGACACGCCAGTCCAGTCGAGAATATCGATCATTGTGTTATTAATCATGAGGTCAGGTAGGTCGTCTGCATCTGAGACTCGTCCGGTATTTAAGAGCGGTGCCGGCCCGACCGCGCCCGTATGTGTGCGGAGGTGGCTTGAATGTGCAGTTTTCAAACCGAGCATTCAACTATTCAGAGCCTTCGCTATCCTTCGTCATCAGATATGGGGTAGAAGTAATTGGTCACCTTGTCGATTTTGAATGCGACACGTCTCGACGTGTTCCTGTAAGGGATATCAAGTATATGATCATCTGCACCAGCATCTCGAATCTGCTGACATTGGCATCTGAACCTCTGGACTTGTGGGGGGCTGAATGAAACAGATTGGCGATAGACCCTTGACCAGATGGGAAGTCCTGAATTGTACCCTGAACGTTGATCTGCCAGCCCCTCAACCGCTCGGATTAATTCCCTGGTAGGGCGCCGCACCGGCCTTATCTAAATGTCCATGTACGAACACCTGCAATAGTCGTCTTTTCTATTTCTTGAATACAACTTACCCCTCGTACTTAGATTCCAACCCGGTGTACTTGGATTTAGATAGATTTTCTTGAAATGCTAGGTTGCGTACGGAATGATACTGAGAACCCCAAGCGCTTCAGAATACCCGCAAGTTCCTCAGGCAACAACACCCTAAGCGCTTTTCAGCCTCCTCCAGCGCAGAGATGACACACGAAGAAGAGCAACGACGCGGTGACTCACTAGATGATGCTTCAGAACTTGCATCATTGCTTCCAGATTCTCCAAATGGGTCGCGACATGGATCATATCGGAGTAACCTGTCTATTTCCTCGATAGATTCTTCCATTTCCAGCTTCTATACGCCTCAACCTCGCAAGAACACTGTCATTAATATCCTCTACTTCATAACGTTCATCGCTTCTTACTCGAATGGTTTTTTCGAATTGCCGTTTACGCGCCTGATTGAGGACCTCATCTGTCGCGACTATTACAATGTGAAAAGCTCAACCCAACCTATAGATGAGAGTCTCTGCAAAGAGGATTCCATCCAAAAGGATCTTGCTTACATCCTAGCCGTTCAATCTACGTTGTATTCCATTGTCGGTTTTTTTGCTGCCTTTCCTTGGGGGCTGGCAGCCGATAAGTCTGTGCCCATTTCACCCGATCTTGGTAAGCATGTCCAGGCTAACGCACTTTCAGGTTTGGTAGGAAACCTGTCGTGGCGGTTGCGATGACGGGCGGCTTGATCGGGTCCTTGATAGAATTAGGAGTCCTATATTGGAGTGATATGTTCCCAATTACTGCTATCTGGGCCTCATCCGCTGGCCAGTTTATCGGTGGCGGCAATAGTGTATTGATTGCCGTAGTACTAAGTATGATCGCAGATGCGACGAACGAAGAGGAAAGGTTCGTGCGCCCTCGTTCGAATAGATTAACCTTGCGCCACTTAGCTAAGCTACTATAATTTTTGCAGGGCCATCGCTTTCCTCCGTACTCACGTCGCAGCACTTTGTGGGATGCTATTGTCACCATCGCTCGCGGGATTCGTGATGGAAAGGGCCGGTCCCTGGATTCCTCCATTCTTGGGCATTGGCCTCTATTTCCTTAGTGCGGTTGTGCTATTTTTTCTCCCGGAGACCCAGACGCCCAAAGACCCTTCACAAGACTCTCTCGTGCCTGACATCCCTAGTCCCGACTCGACGATATCAGAGATCTTTAGCCAGTTCATAGACTCCTTCAGCATCCTTAAATCGCCATCCCTTATCCTCCTATTCTTAACTGCTCTATGCTCAATGCCGGTCATGGATTCGACTTTGAATTTTCTGAATCAGTTTGTTTCGAAGCGATACGAAATCAAGATAGCGCAGACTGGATACGTACAGAGTACATACGGTGTTGCTAGTATCATCATGACTCTACTTATCCTGCCTTGGATTTCAAATCTACTCATAGACCCCGCCACACCCGCAAGGTATAGAGCCAGGAACGAACAGTACCGTGATCTATCGCTAGCCCGCTGGTCTTATGCCGTTTTATTTCTCGGTGCCCTCACACTTGGTCTATCTCCGACGCTAGGCGGCTTCATCTTTGGCTTGCTCCTTATGGCTGTTGGGTCCGGCTTTGGGAGCCTCTCGAAGAGTCTGATGAGCATATACGTGGATCCGGCACACCGGTCTCGACTTTATAGTCTTGTGGGCATGATCGAGGTCCTCGGCAGCGTGTTTTCGCAGCCGTTGCTTGCAGGACTCTTCTCCTTGGGGCTGAGATGGCACGGTGGGTGGATTGGCCTTCCTTATCTCGGGTTGGCGGTGTTGATCGCGCTTGCGGGATCTTTGCTTCTTTTCGTGAGGATACCCCGGACGGATAGCGCTGCGTCGACTACTAGAGCGCACGAAGCATGATTGGATTTTATGGATTTATAGATTAACGACACGGCATAACGACTTGGCATGACGGAAGCGTGGGCTATACAGGACTAGCATTTTTGCGTTTATAATTCTTTTTGGAGAACTGGAAACCATTTTTATTGATGGTTAGGTATCGACAGCATCGCAGCATTGTTTATTTCGGATGTCTCATTATAGTCCAGCGAATAACGGGTAGCTAAGATCTTTGAATCCACACGGATTGGTACTATTACCACTGAAATTTGGAGCGTGTCTCATGATACTTTACAAGTATGCAGTCTGTTGTCGGACTCGGCTTCGCTGATAACTTTCGTGTGAACAAGCAGATAGTCGATGCGTTATAATGCTTGAGAAAGCAGCTAAACCAAGCAAGTAATAAAGCAAACACCATTATCAGATTTACAATAGTAAGACATGTTATTGATAGCAGATATAACCTCTACAACTCCTAACAACTCCACCCCGCCCATAATTCAAAACGCCGGCTATGCAGTCATGAGATTCCCGCGGTAACGTGATTTTATCATCCAAATGTACCCTCATAATAACCCGCTTCTTTTGCTCATACAAGTTTTCTACGTGCCTATACCACCCACCATCCTCTTACACGGCACAAAGAACGGCATCGTCCCTCAGCGCATCAAGCAAGACGCGCGCAGTCTCCTTGTCGGTAGCATCTTCGTCTTCGCCTATCCGTGTTTCCTCACTATCCCACGCGTGTTCAATCCAGTCCGCTTCCTTGCCTGCGTCGTCGTGCTCGCCGTCATACATGTCTTGGTCGTCTTTGTGAGAGTTATTCGTACAAACATCGTTGTTGGTGATTTTATCATTATTTTCGGTTTGGTTAGTGTTGTTGTCTTGATTGCCTGTCTGCTGCGGCACGTCTGCGGCGAGAGCATCGGCATTCAGCGCGTAGTCGATATCGGCGAACATGTCGTCGTGTATATGCATAGATACGTCTTCGGCCCCTGCATCCGCGCCGTCGAGTAGAGACAATGAAGGGGGGAAAGACCCCAATCCGTGATCTTGCTGCTTATTATTGTCGAGAACTCCGTGGAGCTGGTCTATTTCCTCGATAGAATCGGGCGATGCGGAATCTTCGTCCGATGAAATCGAGTGTACGCTGCCCAGCTCTATATGCTTCATAGGATTTGGTAATGGTGGCGAGACAGGGGTAAAAGGGGCCGAGGCGGGCAGCGTCCTGGGATGGCCTCCAGCGAGGAGTGCCCGGATTGGGCTGCACCCGTGGGCGAAAAGGCCCCGTAACTTAACAGGGAAATCAGTCTCTGTAGCTAGTCTACCCTTGCTAATGCTAATATCCATAGTCATGGAGAGTCGTAGATAGGAACCAGGGTTAGAGGCCAAGATATCTGTCCAGTCAGAGATGATAGGCTGCATGCTATTCGTAGCATCCTGGGGTGACATGGTTATTGATGGTGAAGTGTTCGGTGAATTGATTGGAGGGTCGATCTGAGCGAGGTTTACAATGTGTCGTATCGTTTCGCTAATATAGTCTACGCCGTCATATTGTGGCTGATAGGTCTTCATCGCCTCGATGAGGACATTGAGTCTCTGTTGTTTAAGCACTGTCCGTCTTTTCTCGTCTGGCGTCGCTTCGATCCGTTTGTTCTGGGATGAGAGCTTTACATCGATGATATGAAGTACCAATGGCATTGCCGTACATGCTATCCTACATAAGAAGTCAGTCTAGTTTCAACCATATTCAATAACCACTTACGCGCTGATAGGTAGCCAGCGGGCGAGACGGCGTTGGATCAACTCGTTTAGACATTCGGTTACGCCGCACGCGGCATCTTGCAGCTCATTCCGGCTTTCATAGATATTGGAGAATCCACGGACAGTACTGGTTAAATGAGGCGAGGCCGATGCCATGGCTGCCTGCAATACCTCATGATGACATAGTGCTGCTCGGGCAGAACTGGGGTATAATTGTAAGCGACTGACTTTAGGAAACCCGCTGTGTAAAGGAGGGAACTTACTGGTACCACATGTACATTAGATTCGTATATAGTATTACAGAGTCATGCTGATGTTCTTTTGCCGTTGCTTTGCTTGTAGTCTTGCTCCCGCTGAACACGGGAAAGCTGAGAGTCGCGGATTTGTACCATCTTCTTAATGCTACCTTGCATTGTCGTACTTTTTCAGCGCCCTCGGCCCCGTTGTGTCTACCCCAACCTGGGACATCGTCGAGAGGAAAGACCAGAGTCAGCAGATCCGTCATTACAGAGCAAAGTTCACCAAGCTGAACAAATATCTCGATCAGCCGTTTCTTAGCCTCTGGATTATACACTTTCGATCGCCCAACTTCGTCTGCTAGATCTGAGAAGCCAAAGCTATTACTTGTGTCGACGTCAAAATGGGCTCGGGATACCTGAATGCTCCGCCGCATACCGAGGGCAAGTAAACGGTCACGGAAAACGCAGCACCACCACAAACGCTTCAGGGAATTTTGCTTCTTGTGCTCTATTGGGTCTGTTACAGGAGAGAACGTAGGCATGAGCGAGTACATGTGTGCTTCTGCGCTCTTCGCATTGTGAACTGCAACACCAAGCCAAGCCGTGTTTGGCTTTTTTGCTGCGAGTGACCAATTCGGGGCCCAGTAGGTGAGAAGCAGCGCAGCTTGGGAGAGACACACAAGGGATGATTCGGTATCAAAGTCGAATAAGAGCTGCTTCCGTTAGATCTAGAAATCCCCCTTTTAGACGACATTTTAAATACCTTCGTACGCCGATATAGAGTCGCTCTAGCGGTGCGAATATTCGGGAATCCCAGGGCTTTGATATTGTTTTTGGAAACGAACTATCAAGTTAGCTTCGTAGTTACATAGATATGAAGCTGACTCACATTGCAACAAGAAAATAGCATTGCCTGGAAGACAAGTAAAGACATCCTTTCGCAGGCAACTCCACTGCCCTGGTGGCAGTAAAGATTCCAGAAGTCGCCTTCATTGAGGAAAGGCAGAAGGGGATGAACATGCAAGAAATACTGCTGCATAAATTCGTCGAGGATTGCTCGTGTAGGTACCCTAAGGCATCCCTGGGATTCTAGGAAATTCACGTCTTGCGGTATTACATTATGCAGATTATTGATAGAGAGGAACGGGTAATATGAGTATGTGACATCCGCGTTGACGGGTAGCTGACCTGGCCAAAGGGGAGCATCCGGATTTTCCAAGCAGCCGAAACTCTGCAGTGGCACTGATGAGGTGTCTGTAGGTCCGTTAGGAGTAAATCATGCAGGGTTCAATACTACTCACTATTGTATGCTTGGGATGTGTTTAGTGGCCGGTTGAACGATGATTCATCAAATTCATTAACCCCTAAATACGTTTGCTGCTCCTGTTGCATGTTTGGCCCAAAGCTAGAAACGTGTAACGCGTCCACGTTTTTGACCGCATGGGAATCATTAACAAGTTCGACAAACTCTGCCTGTGGTGTAGCAGTTCTATCATTGACTTCTGGATTGACGGCATCATCCGTCATATTATCATAGCTACCATCATTGTTAGGATACGGCAGATGTAACGCCTGGGCGCTCTCGTTGCCCTCTCGCTCCGCTTTGCGGCTAAGGCGGAATTGTCAATCGTTGTATCGCACGAGTCACAAATGAGGTAATTCGACTTACAATTTCGAGGCCCGGCTTGTAACAATACAACTCTCGTTGTCGAGATAACAATTCATACACGGCCTCCCCCTTTGAGATACATCGCAGCGCACTTTGCGAGCGCGACAAGAAAGGCATGCTTTAGCCGCTCTCTTTCGTGTCTTACGGACTTGCTGGGCCGTGGGTACTATAGGCTCAGCGGTTGCTACTGAGGCCATCATCGTCGGACATTGGATGGACAGCACGACGGTGATGATGCTTTTTTTGACCGCGTTTTTGGCCAACCCCAGAAATAGGATCCTCTTCCTCTGGAGAATGAGAAAGTAGTTAAATACCAGATTGGGGAAACGTGGGGTATCTCCAACAAAGTCAAGGAAATAAACCCTGAATGTTGGGGGTGGACGGGTCCGGAGGGCGTGATCTTGGTGGCGCTAAGCTTACTATGGAGTTGACGGAGACGTTAGTTAGTAACTCGGCGTTGCTAGACACCGGAGCCGTCTATGCAAACTAAAATATTTAGAGCCGAGATCTAGTACGATGCAAGCAGTAGACCACAAGTTAGTAATAACCGCGCGAGCAGATGGTATCGTGTTATGTACTGTACAGTATGTGATGATACCCTCCATCCTCTAGTGACGCCGGTCCTCCCGGTCCCGCCGGATCCTAATAGGGGGCAGACCAGGGATCCAGAACGTTAGTTACTCAGCTAATCACGATGACCCATGTTATATGGGATGGGTGTTTTACCATCGCCGCTTCGATGCTCCGATGCCGTTATCATCGAAGCTGGCTTGGCTTGGCATGTTATAGTGGCTTCAACAACTTTTCATACTGATTCTCAACGGACTATACCGATTGGACGATGGCAACATAGCCTACAAACGGTGAAGAGCTCCACTGAGCTGCGTGTTGCTGAGACTGAGAGACAGGTTTCTTGACGCGAAGCGCGAAAGGCGTTAGGCGTCGCTGTATCGAGGGACATTATTGGCTATCGGTTATGAATCTCGGTAAATGATCTTACAGTACAGCCTAAACAGCTTAGCAACTCACAGCCGCTACGGAGTTTCGCAGTTGTCAAGTACTATTGTGCTCTACCCAGGTAAACTAGGTATAGGCCGTAATTCATGAATTGAGTAACAAGCACACCCGAAGCTGATTTTTTAGCCCGTCCCCTGAGCACGTTAAGCTCTTCAACTTGGGGCATATTCAACTTCTGAAACCCTTCTCAGATATTTGCTTAACTGTTTCTCGGCTCGGTGAATACCCATTCGCCATTATCCTTCCGAATCAACTCAACTTCTGTGCGACCGACGCGATGATTGAGGCCCTCGGGCACATCCATGCCATCACGAACCTGCGCGTGTATAGTCTTCGACACATGGCAAAACAGCATCTACACAGTTGTAGTTAGCGTATGCCGAATACTGTAAAGGTAAATATTATAGGATAGGTGCTTATATATAGAATTAGGCAGAGACGGAAGTTCGCCCGAACGAACAAGTTCTTCGCTTTAAGCGGTGTGGACACGTAGCGAGGGGCCAATGGATTCCAGAAACTACTTACAGGAAGTGAATCAGTCTTCCAGGCGCAAACTTGATCCTGTGCCGTTCTCTAGACGGTTTGCATGAGATACAGAAAAGCAAGAATCATGAGGGAGATTGGATAGGCCACCCAATACCAGTTCACTTCAACATGGGGAGCCATGACATATGCCGTCCCGCTATACTCAGAATTCCCGCCGGGTCGTACGGTTCCGGTGAGCTGGATCTCGTTCGTCAAACTGAGAGCAAGTCTTGATATCCAGCCAGAGAGATTTCCGGTAGCCGCCTCTATGGCCTGTATCCAGTCACTATCATAGGTCAGTGCGCCCGCAACCTGTGAAGCGTTTCCCAGTGTTAGCTGGTCCATGAAAGACTGCAACGTTCTGAGCGAGTCGGACGGTACTGAGTAGCGCGTATGCTGTTTAGCGTTCATATCTGGCGGAATATCGAAAAAGACATATTCGTCATGGAGAGCGCTACTTTTCGGTACGAAGTCCGATTTCGACCATTCCTTTGTCACGGATCTGTCCACGAGCCCGTTTGTTACTGTCACGTTGTAGCTCCGAAGGCAAAACCAAAGACCACACGTTGATGCCTGTACTATATTGTTTCGTGGTGTTTTCGCTGATGACATTATGTCAAAAATAGAAATGATTGCTTTGGAGCTCGCATTGGGAAATGTCGATGATCCATTCGAGGGAGCGACTGTGAAATAGTGTTCAAACGAGGCACCTGGCGGGGTGTATATGGAAGTGCCTGAGGGCATCGAGTAACTGCACCCTTTCTCTGAATCACACGATGTACTGAAAAGCGATTCAGCGCAAGCACCGCATACTGCCAAGGATGGGAAAATTGGCCATGTGCAGTTTGACGTTTCGCAGGATACAGGTACATCTGAGACAGCAACAGCAATTATACCATCGTATATAGCTGCCTTCATCGAAAGCATTAGGGACGTTTCTTAGAATAGTCAGCTTGATGCATGAAACTCGCGGGACCGGGACGACAGGGAAATGTACCACCGAAACTATTGGAAACAATGTTGTCCCACTGGTAATAACTGGCGTCAGTAGGTGTCATATAGGGGACGAATGACTGGTTAAGAAGAAAATAACTCGAATGACCTACAGTCTCGGATCTTGGAGGTGGGGACACTTGTTGAGTGCCCATGCCAGTCTTGTCTGTAAGTACAGTCGGGATCTCTGTATACGTAACCATTTGTGAAGAAAACGTTTCGAAGCCTTGAATTAGAATTGTGATCAAGGAACCGACGCAGGCGAAATGGCTATATCAATGAGTAGAAGGACTGAGGAAGCTTGATTGGGTCACGAACCTTGCTTTCATTCGCCAGAGGAGCACGAGGGCACCCTACAAACCGCGTGAGGCCTCGTCAAACATCTTGAAGTCTTCCAATCTTGCTTCTGTCTTGCCCTTTCGGAAACCCGAAACCCAAATCCATGCCCCTTGACCAATACAGGTTTCAATTATAGCTTTGAGAGCGAGACGGTAAACAGACATAAGAGCAATAAGGATAGTGCTCAGCTGTATATTGTTGCTCCAACTTGGCTCAAGCTTCCCGTTGAAAACGTACAAGAGGACGACGAGTGCCGTGGCAGCGGCGAGGCAGATGAGACTACAATAAGACTAAACGTCAGAAATTACACCTTGTAGTGAAAATAACGCACCAGGAAGTGGAAATCTCTTAGAATACTCACCAGTACATGGACTCCTCCTGCCACTAAGCGAGAGTTGAGCGTAGAGTACGTCTAAGCCCATGTACGGAAGGTATATCACTGTTGCTCGGAATGCTTCTCAGATCGGACTCGGCATCACTGACAGAGCTTTTGCTGCCATTTGGGGGCGGCCAGATACGAATTCGTCGAGACGACATAATAGTAGTAGAGGCCTTGCTTTGCTGAGACTACTGTGATTGAGCCGAAAGCATAACTATAAGCCAATATAGTGAATGACAAGATATAAAAATGCAGGAAGTTGGGATGATTTGAAGTACGAAAACCAGGTGAAAGGACATTCAAAGACATACATACAGCTTAAGGATAAGGTTGACAATTGGTATGCAGATATAACTTGGAGACCGCGGACAGGATACTTCAACAATACCCAGGTTGAGCAATTACCTGGTATATCGTAACAGTCGTACATACAGGTCGAACCTCCCAACCCAAACCTGTGATGGCCTACCCAATAACAGCTTCCTTAAGCAGCACGTTCTAACATATTAACATAAAATTAAAACCTAGCTGGAGGTCTGGTTATCATTGATTGTCGTGTTTCTTAACTATATGAGCCGCGCGGGTGCACCTATACTAGAATTAACATAAGTGTAAAAACGCAAGTCATAATATTATTAAATAAGGTAGTGTTATATATCTTATTAAGGTTTTATATATTAATAATGCGGGCTAAAGTTAAGGTTGCATATTTAATAGGCTAATTTATATATAAATATTAATAAATAAGTCTTTTAAACTTATTTAATATTACGGTAGCATATATAAGTGTTATATTATAATATTAATAAACCTTAACTTATTATTATATATTATTAGTTATTTATAACTAGCTTTAAATGTTAATACTTTTTTTAGCTATTAAATATATAAATATACTTTAATAAAAAATTAAAATAAAAAAAAAACTATAAATTATTTAATAGTAGATTTAAATATTTTATTTGCTTGTTTTATATAAAAGTAAATATTATTAGCCTGAAATAATTAGCTTATTATTTATTTAATTAATTAATATATTTATATATATATAAACTATATGTTTTATTAATAACTGTTATAATTATTCCGCTTTTAATTAAGTTAATAATTTTTATATAGCTTTAATTTAATTATTAATAAGTATAAATTACTTTTTAATTATAATTATAATAAATAATTTAATAATTATTACTTTTATAAAAAGTATATAAAGTAAAATAAGTGCTAGTTTTAATTATTTAATTAAACATAAATAATAATTTTATAAAACTTTATTAAATTAAATTAAATTAAACTAAATTATATTTTTAAATAATTTTATAATAGTTTAATAGTTTAAAATATTAAAAAGTATAATAGTTTTATAATTAAAAAGTTAGTTTAAAATATTTTTTAAAAAAAATAATAATAATAAAGCTTTTAAGTTTTTTTAAGCTTTAATAATAATAAACTATTTTTAAATATTAATTATTTATTATTTTAAGTTTTAATAAAGCATAAGTTTTACTTTATTTTTTTATTATTATTATTAATTTATTATAAATTTATTATTAAAAAAAACTTTTAATGTTTTATTTTATTAAATAGCTTTATTAATTTATTAACTAGATTGTTTTTTAATTTAACATATATTAGCTTAAAATAACTTTTTTTTATTTTTTAATTAATATAATAATAAGCTATTTAAATATGTTTTTTTTATTTAAATATAATATTATTTTTTAATTAATTAATAATACTAATATTATTATATAAAAAAATAATTAAACTTTTTAAAAGCGCTTTAAGTTTTTAATATAAAATTAAAAGGGGTGCTTATAATCGTGTTTATTATAATGTTTATATGTATATGTATAAGTGTAAGTGGTAGTGGTAGCTAAAGGCCACTACTACTTAAGGTGGGCTAAAGCCCATTAACTACTGCCTTTATAGCCCATTAGCTATTACGTAGCTAATAACCCCGTACAGGTATATGTATAAGTAGTAGTAGTGGCTAAAGGTTATTATTATTAGCTACTTATTTAAGGTGGGCTTTAACCCATTATATTAGCCATTGCCTTTACGGCTTATTAGCTACTGCGTGGCTAATAACCCCTTATAAGTCCGTATTAAGTGCTGCGTATATAATAAATATCTATTGTCTTTAATAGCTTTAACCACTTATTAAATCCATTAATTAGTTTATAAGTTTATATAAGAGGTTTATATAAGTGTAAGCAGGTTTGTATAAGTTTATATAAGTATAAGTAGGTCTGTATAAGTCTGTATAAGCAAGGGTAAGTGTTAATAAGTTTGTATGGGCAAACGTGTTAATAGGTTTATTTGTATAAGTAGGTTTATTAAGAGGGTAAAAACGGCAACGTTGTAGTCGTAACAAACAACCAGTAAAAGTGTTGTATTATTGTTGCAGGGCTTATACAGTTAAAATCTTAAACGGCTTACTTAAAGCGTACAAAGGCTAACTGCTTTCTTATATAGCTGTTGAATAGCGTACTTAACGCGGCGTACTACGTATGCTTTTTAGCTATACAAACAGCACAGGGTCTAGTCGGGTAAGGGATTCGGATGGGTGTTTAATTAGTCGACAGCAACAGCGTGGTTGTTATGTACTTCGTACAGGTACCTAAATTCGCCGTACAAGTAATGCTGCCAGCAAACAACAAAGTCTTTCTTAACCGTAAAAATCGTCGCAGGAACAACTTAGTAGTTCGGAGGGGCAAACGGCTTGGATTTACAACTACCGTATAGTCTAGAGCTCGCACAGGTACTTAAATTCGCTGTACAACTATATCGTAGTAATTTGTCATAACCGCAAGGTTCCTACCCTTGTACAAATAACAGGGACATTAGCTAAGTCAAGTCTATACTATATTTAGTAGTGTATTTAACAGTAGTTCTGTTACATGGATTCTTTTCCTTTTATAAGTTATTATTTTTTACCTAAAGGGACTTAATATATTACGTTTTGCTCCTATTTTTTGCTATTGCTTCGTATTTATACCTAGCCTATATTTGCCTGCTATAACAATTAATAATAACTTTTCTTTTTAGCTACCTATAAAAGTCCCCCTTTTTTTTAGTCCGTAATAGCTTTAACTACACGCCGAACAAAAAAAAAATCGTCTAGTACTTAATCTAATACGTAGTTTAAAATCGCAGCTATATAAAAGCAAATTAAACTAATTAAATAGTTAAATAGTTTAAAGCAGCAGCTTATAAACCTATAAAGTAGTTTAAGTTTAAAATAATATTATATAGCAAACAATTTAAACTTAAAACATAATATTAATTTAAAACGCTTTATTAAGTTCTTTTCTTTTTATTTTACTTTTTATTAAAAAAATAAATAGCTAGCAGACTTATAAAAAGCATTTAAAAGTGCTTTTTATAAATATTGCAAAAGTTATAAGCAAATTAACTTTATAATATTAAAAATAAATAACTAGTGCTAACTTTTTTAGGACTAAAAAGTTAAACGAACAAAAAATAAAAATAGTATAAAAATAATTTAAATCTATAATAATTAAAACTTTTTTATATAATAAACTGCTTTTATTATTAAAGACATAAGTTATAAAAACGCTTATATTATAAAACGTTTTAAAAAAGTATAGCAAAAAAAAAAGCAGCACTTTTAAAACTTTAATAACTACTTATAATCTTTAAAAAACTAAAACAAATATAAAACGTAAGTAGTAAGTACTTAATTTTATTATATAAAGCTTATAAAACCTTTTTATATAAAGCTTAAAAAAACGCCCATATTATTAACTATAAAAAAAAGGATGGTTTAGTTAGCAATATATTATTATAAGCTTATATATTTAAGTATTAAAGTTAAAACCGCTTTTAATTTGTTTACTTTTTAAAACTAAAGCACCTTTAATTTAGAACTTATTTAAAAGCTAATTAAAAAGGACCTTAAATTATTTATACCTTTATTAAATAATACCCGTTATAATAAAAATAACAAAGTTATGCTTTATAAAAAATATAGCAGTAAAACATATTAAGGCTTTAAATGCTTATAAAAATAAGCAGTATATTTATTTATTTAGTTGTTTAGTCCATACTTATCCCGTGTTCGTGTTATCTTTATATTATAAACGTTGCAGAAGTTTTCAAGGTTTATAGCTAAAAAAAAAGCTAATAAGCTTGTTTTTCTTTCGTATAAAAGCTATTATTCCCTTTAATAAATATACGCTTGCAAGTCTGTTGCTTATATATTTATATATAGTTTGTTTATTTGTTTAAAAGGTTGTTCCCCTTCTTATTTATCCGTTTATTGATTTGTTTTTAAAAATGTTTTAAAGCTTTATTAGGCTCGTTTTGCTAACAAAGCAGTAGTAATTAGTTTCCTGCGTTATTTAACGTATAAAAGTTATTACTTTTATAATTAAAATTATAACGTCCAGTTAAATAATTATAACCTATTCTTATTAAATAGTTATAGCCTGTCCGAATTAAAAAGTTATTATTTTATAAGCTTAATTAAATGTCTTATGCCTTAGTTAAAAAGCCTTATTAAAACTTTAATTAATTAAGCTAAATTAACTATAAATTAATAGCAAATCTAATTTAATCTGTATATAGTACGTTTATTTAACAAATTTGCTATAAATAAAAGTTCTGCCGCATATTTATAAGAAAGTAATATTAAGCTTTAAAAAGCTCGCTTTTGCTTTTATTTCGTAAATCGGGGTCAATTTTATTAAAAAAAAAAAATAGTTATTATAACCGTAAAGTTCTTACCCTTATATAAATAATAAAAACACTAGCTAAATCAAGTTTATATTATATTTAGTAATGTATTTAATAATAGTTCTGTTACGTAGATTTTTTTCCTTTTATAAGTTATTATTTTTTATTTAAAGGGACTTAATATACTACGTTTTGCTCTTATTCTTTATTATTGCTTCGTATTTGTACCTAGCTTATATTTGCCTGCCGTGACATAATTACTGGTCCCAGTTATTATTAATAAAGGTACCACTTAATATAAAATTAAAAAGGATGCTTATAATTATATTTATTATAGTGTTTATATGTATATATATAAGTGTAAGTAGTAGTGGTAGCTAAAGGCCACTGCTACTTAAAGTGGGCTAAAGCTTATTAACTATTACTTTTATGGCTTATTAACCATTACGTAGCTAATAACCTTATACAGGTATATATATAAGTAATTATTAAAATTTAAGGGGATATTAATAGTTATAATAAAAAAGGTCCATTTATATTAAATTAATATAATATAAAGTTTTTTTTATTATATAACTTAATATAATATATAAAATATATATTTATTAAAAGTTATAATTAAATTTGTTTATTTTTAATAATTAAAAGTTTTATATATAATATTTATTATTAATATAAATATTAAATTTATTATTATATTAAAAAAGCTTAAATAAATAATTA